>LPNX010641540.1:45290-56782 GCA_001517045.1 Pseudotsuga menziesii | reverse complement strand
CAAGGTTCATGCATAAACCTTGTGAAGGACATTGGTCAGCTGCAAAAAGAGTTCTAAGATACTTGAAGGGGACTCAAGATGTTGGACTCAAGTACTCTAAGATGGATGACTTCAAACTTATTGGGGACTCAAACTCAGATTTTGATGGCAATAAGGAGACATGAGTATCAACTTCTGGATACACTATGAGTCTTGGATCAGCAACTGTCTCATGGAGATCACGCAAACAGTCAGTTCCGGCAGATTCAACAACAGAAGCAGAATATGTGGCTGCAGCTGAAGCAACGAAAGAAATAATATGCCTCAAGAAGATACTTGAAGATTTGCAAGAAAAACAAGAGAACTCCACTCCATTATTGATCGACAATACTTCTGCAATCAAGCTGGCTAAGAATCCCAGATTCCATGATCGAACCAAACACATCAACACAAAGTGTCATTTGATTCGACATCATGTAGAGGCCAAGACAGTCCATCTTCAACATTGTTCCACAAATGATCAAGATGCAGACATCTTCACCAAAGCACTTGGAGGAGAAAAGTTTGAAAGATTCAGAAACATGCTCGGACTTACTAACACCCCTTCAGATTAAGGGGGGGATTGTTGGAATATAATCCGTTAGGATTATACGTTAGTGTACATAATAGGAATATGAATAGTTGCATAGGAAGGTGAAAAGGCTGGTTCTCAACCACCACATTAAATGTATAAATGTATGCATTAGCAATGGAATAGATATGAATCGGGAGTTATACCTAACAATTTCCCATCTTTTATTCTCGAGCTACTATTCGAGCTTCTTCTTGTGAGCATTCTTCCCATATCCTACTGAACTTGATTAGCTTATTTCTAGCACAGATTCCTTTGATGAAAGAATCCCATGACCTAGGGAGACCATTCAAGGTGGTCATCACAATCTCTGCATTCTCCAGTTCTTCATCCACTGTTCCAAGTTGTTCTTTGATCTGGGAGACCCTTGTAAAGTATGATTGTATGGTCTCCTCATTCTGGATCTTTACATTCTTCAACTAGTTCCTCAAAGTCATCTTCTAGTTTATGTTCTTTCCTTCAAACAGTTTGGTAAGGGCATCAAACATAGCTTTAGTTGTCTTTAGGGAGGACACCCGTGGTATGAGATGATCCTTGATCGAATCAGCAATGATCCTCTTAGCCATGACCGATCTCTTCTTATGTAAAGAATTAGCCTCATCTCCCTCTGGAACTGGAACTTCTTCAGTGATGTAAGAGTCCAACTCATTTTCTTCTAGGACCAGGGAGATCCTATACTTCCAAGCTCAGAAGTTATCAACTCCCTCAAGCTTTTCATCAAGCTTGGTATGATGAGACATATTAAAAGAGAAATTCAAATGAAAATGCAAAAGATTTAGATATTACCACGTTAAGATGTCGGAACTGGATCTAGAGCTGAAATTCTGCAGAGCTGGTTCTCTGGTTTAGGAGTAGATTAGGGTTGGAATTTCCCGGAGTTCTACCCAACCAAAAACTTTGATCTTGATCTCTAAAATTTGATTTTTGGGAGGATATCAATCCAGGCCTGGGCTCATTCAAAAACTCCACTTTTGTGGAAAGCCCTAATTTTCGGCAGCAGTGTAGGGTCAAAAACTAAAAATGCTCAGAATCAGATTCTTCTTTGACAGAAAGATGTGCCCTAGAGAGGAGAGTCATCCCAACCTTCTTTTTCTGAAAATCTGTGGAGAGAAATCCAAAAGGTATGAATCCCTAGCTTTAGCAGCTGCACAGTGTCTTCTTCTATGGTTAGCTCTGATACCATGTTAGATTTTTAACATTTAAGCTAGCATTATCTTAAGATCTTTAACTGAGAGAATAACAAGCACAACAATCAAACATAAGAGACAATAGAAACAAATATTTTCCTCGGGGAAATCATAAAGGAGAAAACCCCACAACTTCCTTAGAGATAGAATCGGCACCAAAAGTAAAACCCAAAAATAGTATGATTATCTCCCGATAGCAGTATTCTCTCTCTCTCTTGTCCCAGCTTCTTCTTTCTCTCTCAGTTATGCGCTACAACTAAGTGTGAGTGAATGTGTGATAAATAGAGAGGCTCACTCTCTATTTATACTAATTCCCGACTTGACAATAACTCACTAGGGGCGACTTCTCTAGGAGAATCTAATAACCCTAGGGCCCCACAACTGCGGGGACTTTAACCCTTGATAAATAAGGAGGGTTACCCTCTATGACTTTACATGACTTGTTTACATTATTGAATCTCCTAATAGGAACATTGGGGCATGACATGACTTAATTACATTATAGATACTTCCTGAAATAAACATCAGGGTACAATACATAAAATATACAAGTGAATATATTCCGAAGTTACAAACACATCAAAAAAATGGTCCAAGTACATTGTGCAAAGGATCCATAAGCTATCATAGCCGTCATTTATTTCACACTCTTTGGAATTTCCTTCTTGATTCCTTGTTAAAATGACCATTTAAAACCTCAATTTCACTATTTATGTTATATCCTTTGGAAGGGTGAATTATGGTACAATTACATCCTATCATTGAGTCTTTGATATTACATTTGCATACCTACAAATTTACTTAAATAAATAGTAATTGAGCTTATGTGAAGTTAAATAATCTCCTTTGTGCATTGAAGTTGATTTGGGTAATTCTAGCCTCATTTGTAATACTTAGTTTTGCTTGTTTTCGTGAATTATCATTAAAATTCTCTCTGTTAGAATTAGTGTGCCTAAATCAGCCTTAGGAGCATTAAAACATATGTGTATGGGATTATCGTACTTCCTCTTTTATGCTTGAATATGCAGTCCCTTGGTCTTGCTCATTTATTGAAGAATACTATAATATCATAATATTGGAACCCAATTCTTCTCCCAATGGCCATCTACAGTTAGTTTTAGGGATTTTAGATGCCTCAACTCCTTATTAGGGATAGAAATTGGGTCCTTGTATTCCACATGTGACTAGCTCTAGATGTGTGAGTAATGAGAGTTGATTTAGAATCCACTTGGTAACACAGTGGTCAACAAGACAAATCAACTTATGGGAGGAATGAATTCCTCTTACAAACTCTGATTGAGACGATATTTGTGCCACTCAAAATCTCTTGCAGTATAGAACAATTTCGATGCCAAACTTTTGACCCCCCAAAAAACTGTTTAACCCCTCAAATAGTCCTCTGAAGGTTCTAAACCCCAAATATGAAAAGTAATACGTGCCCATAAAATGGACCCTACAATCCAATTCATTGAATCTTTCCACCCATAAATAACCAAATAAATGACAAACCATATATTCATCAATTTCATATCATATAATATGCCTTATATATGATGACATGGAGGATTTCACTATATATAACATCTCCAAAACTTATAACTTTGAATATAGAGACCAAAAAAATGAGAATGGGGTGTTCCTTCATGATCTTTATTGTGTTGTCTATAGTCTCAAAATGAAGTGCAAAAATAGTTAGGTTGAATTATTGTTGGTTATTCATTTTGATGCAAATGCACCCAATTTCTTAGTTTTTAGGCTTCCTCGTATTGTCACTTGAAATAATTGAAGAAACCCTCTAAATATTTTTGACCAATTTCATGAAAGAGAAAATGAATAGATGACTATTTCTATTTTTGAAGATCATTATTATATCTGAAACTAGCTTATCACCTTAATAACTTTGTCCATTTCTACAGGACAACTTATAAAATTATTTGGTGTATTCCTTCACTTTCATATTCTTTTGTCTTAAGTTTAATAATTTCACAAATTAGTTGAAAAAAAAATCAACTAATACAAATTATTCTTTATCCCGAAAACCATTATTTCCAATCATGCCTTGATTTTATCTTTCCCTCTTCTTGGGATATCACAATTATGCATTATCCACCATGGTGATACATTCTCTTTCATCTTTGTACATGTCATTTTAACTCTCTTTTGGTCTTTAATTTTCTTAAATTCAATGAATTTCTCAGTGTTCCCAATCCAATCAATAACATGCCTGTTTAAGATCCCTAAATATATAAGGATTTCTATCTCTTCCCTTCCTTTTCAATATGTCAATAGCTTGATAATCCATTTGTTTGGAGATTTAAATTTTTCAGCTTCCTCTTATGGATCCTCTACTATTCTCTCCTCAAAATTTCTATTCAGTGAATTCTCTTCCCTATAACTTCTTTTCTCCTAGAACAATTCTACCCAAAAAGCTATCCTTGGTTGGGTTTCTTTCCATCTCACATGTAGGGTCTCAAACTAGCTCTGATGCAAAATCTAATGCAAAAAAAAGTATCCCAACTCCAAGTGCTGATAGAACACATGAAATAAAAAGGAAACACACATTTTTATAACGGAAAAGAGCACATAGGTAGGAAACATACAAAATCCTCAATGGCTATCAACTACCACTCAAAATAATTAGTGA
This sequence comes from Pseudotsuga menziesii, assembly GCA_001517045.1. Lineage (NCBI taxonomy): Eukaryota > Viridiplantae > Streptophyta > Pinopsida > Pinales > Pinaceae > Pseudotsuga > Pseudotsuga menziesii. Next base: position 52,341 of record LPNX010641540.1, on the reverse strand, counting down.
ATGAAAATAACTAACTCAAATACTAAATTTAGTGACTTGAAATCCATTCCTCAAATACTAGATTCTAATTCATGTTAGTATATGTCTCATAGATAATTACAATTAAGGGTTCAAATATAAAACCATAAAACATAAAATTTAATGACCTTGATTTTTCTTAAGTTGTGCTCGTGCAAAGTTGTGTCATTGTTGCACCTCTTTTCCTCCATGTCTTCTTCTCTTGTTTTTTCATTTGTCTTGATTGCTTCTTTATTAATTGTCTTATGTCCTAGTCACTCATTATTTCATCTCCCTCTTTTTTCTCTCTTTTCCCATGAGAGATTCATAATAGCCCCTCCTTTATGAAAACGCTTTTTATTTTAAATCACCATTTACCTTATGCATCAAATTAAGAATTTACCTCTCAAAATCCTTGGTGGTATAATGTTAGGAAGGTGACAAAATATACCCCATACTTGGTTGTAGAGAAATTCACTACTCTCTATTTAATACAAAAAAATGCATTACTAAAAATTCATATAGACATTTCCTAGTGTTCGATGGAGTCTTCCAAGTGCATTCTTATTTCACACTACCTAGGGGTATCTTGATTTGAGATCCATCTTGGTGAAGTACCTAAAATGCAACAACTAATCTAGCAAATTTGTGATCCTGGGAAGATGGTATTAATTTTTTAGGGTGATCTTATTTATATATTTTTAGTCAATACACATTTTCCAAGTCCCATCCTTCTTGGGTAAAATTATGATAAATTACCCACATGTTGAGGTGCTTGATTAGATTACACCCTACTTTAGTGGTTCCTTTAACTATTTCTTCACTTCGTTTCCTTCCAAAATGGACTATCTTCCAAGTCCAATATTTCGGAAACAGATAATCATGCCATAGTTGTATATCACACTCTACTTCCCTCATAGAAGGTATCCATTTAGACTCATGGGATACTTTTATATATGCTTGCAAATCTTGTCCACTTGGTGCTTCATCTCTCTAGTACATCCCTCCAAAGAACCATTTACTTTCATTGAATCGCCTTCTTGCTAATTATATATTAAGAAAATTAACACAAAATTCCTACTTTAACTAATCAACTTATTGGCTTGGTTGACACTGACCAGATAGATATTCAATTTACTTTTTTTCACATTCATGATGAGAAATTCTGCATCCTTGATCAATAAACATTGATTTTCTTTCATCGTGAAGAGTGCATCCCTAAAATATCCAATGCCCCCATCTTCATGAGAACACCATGGAGAAACCCCTATCCCTGGAGAATCCCATGGTTCCTAGTGAAGGACTAGATTAATTAAAAAGGGGGTTAGTTTTGATACATAATAAATATCCTTGTATGCAACTTTTAGACTTAGGATAAAATGCTTTAATTATTTTATATTATAAATATACTAATTTTCGTACCTAGTGGATGTGCTAGGTATCTAGACGGGGGGGAACATGAGCCTTTTTGGACCCAATGGGGTGTCCCACTAATTGGAAACTAGGGAAATAAATAAGAAAGATCCAGAAAAGAAGAAAATATAAAAAGGATGAGAAAAGCAACCAACCAGAAAAGCATGCACAAAGTAGGAAAGTGTAAAAAAAGATGTTAGCATGAAAAGTAGGAAACTTTTGGAGGTCAAGAGGGAGGAGTTCCCAAAAATGAGAAAGGAAAATCAGCCCAAAAGCAGGAGGACACATTTTACAAAACCAAGAAAAGAAAAGTCAGTCTAAAAGTAGGAGGGCACAGTTTCCAAATGAAGGAAAAAGCATGTCATTGGAAAAGAAGGAAAGTCCCCAATTCAATTCATGCGGGTGAACTGGTTGAGGAAAGTGGGAAACATGAAGAGTAAATTTTACCTAGAATCCATATTGCCTATAAAATAGTTAGAGCACATCACTATCATATAATTTGACAGTTTAACTTTTGTATTGATATCTTTGAACTACTCAGGTTTGGAGATGTGCCCCTGCTTCCTAATTCAGTGAGATGAGAGGATAATGGTATTCAGCCATTATAATTGAGTTTATTGGCTATCATGTAGTCCCTTCAATCTGATTCACAATTCAGAAGGATAATTGCTTAGCCTCCAGTTTGAATTTCTACATTTCTCCTTCTTTCTTCTACTTTTTTCAATCCCATGTAAGTTTTCCAGTATTTTATACATATGAGAATCCTATAGGATTGATTTCAAATTATATGTAATTTTATGAATGTGTTCCATTATTTATGATATTAATAAAGTGCATAAGTCTTATATTTATTCCATCTTTCCATGCCTCTCTAGAATTGCATCGAAATTTACTAGTATTTAGTATTTTGTCAATATGCTAACTTATAATTGATGGATTTCAACTCTTTAATATTTTGAAGTAATTTAACACTGTTATTAACACAATACATTCCTTCATCTTCAAATTATATGGTCCCTTTGGTTGTTTGGGAAGCCTTGAACCCAAACTAGTCGAGTTGTCCCAATAACTAGTTTTGTATGAATGATCTTCAAACCATGAAAAAATATGTATAAACATTCAGATTCAAACCAAAACTGACATAACAGTAAATAGGAGTTATCCAAGATTCTCCAATTCTAAATACCTCACATTTTGTTTTTTGGGAAGTGCACAACGAAAGATCTAGTTTGCATATGTTGGGGTGCCCAGGAGCCTTGAAGTAAACTTCAGATTTGCTGATACTCAAAATATAAATGGTCTCATTAAATTGTGAAAAAAATACATAATATATCACATCCCTCATGTATTTCACACTCTTCAGAATTCCCCTCTTGATTCCTTGTTAAAATGACCAGGTAAACCCTCAGTTTCACTATTTCTATTGTAGCCTTTGGAAGGGTGAATTATAGTACAATTAGATATAATTTCTAAGCCTGTGATATTAAATTTTAGTACTTGCAAATCCTTACTGAACCAATCATTGATATTATGTGAAGTTAGACAATATCCTCTATGCATTGAAGTTGATCCAAACAATTATAGCCTCATTTTAGTACATAGTTTTGCTTGTTTTGGTGAATTGGTCATTAATATTCTATGTGGTTGATTTAGTGCACGTAAATCAGCCTCAAGAACATTATAGTTGTATCAGATCACTTTCCTCTACTCCTATTGAAAGTAAGCTCTAAGTTAGAACAAAATGACATCCATTTTCAAGTCCTCGCCCCTCTACCAGGGAGAGAAAGCGACCATGCTGCTATCTAATCTGGGAAATATAAGCCCCATGAACGTAATATAAAAAAGAATTGAACTTAAAAACATACACATATGCATAAATAATTAACATATAGTGGAAGAAAAACGCACTCCATTCAAGCATGCAGCATGTTCATATTATTTCATAAACAAATACAGTTGCAGAGATAAAATAATTAGTAATTATTTTATTGAACTACCACTGAAAATAATTAGTGAATGAAAATCCCTTTTTCAAATACTAAATTCAGTGATTTGAAATCCATTCCTTAAATACTAGGTTCTAATGCATGTTACTCTTTGTCTCATAGAGAATTGCAAAGGTTCAAATATAAAACCACAAAACATAAACTTTAACCACCTTGATTTTTCTTAAGTTGTGTGGGTGCAAAGTTGTGTCATTGTTCCACCTCTTTTTCTCTTTGTCTTCTTCTCTTCGTTTTTTCTTTATCTTGATTTCTTCTTTTATATCCTAATCACTCATTCATAATAACCCCTCCTTTAAGAAAATGTTTTTATTTTAAATGGCCTTATACATCAAATTAAGAAGTTCCTTCTCAAAATCCAATCACTACATTTAAAGAGTCCAAAGAAAAAGTATAATTAAAAAAAAAATATGAAGTGTACATCGAGGGGCAGGTTGATGAGTACAAAGTCAACTTGACCCCTCTTGATTATAAGATCAAGTTATTTCATTATGGGTGTTTTCAGATTGAATAATCATAGAAATCAATAACATGTTTTTAGTGAAAACCCATCCATCATCAAAGAAACCAAAGACTGATTATGGGTGGTTAAATAAGAGTTGAAATAAATAATAGTTAGAATTTAGTTAGAAGTAATTTAAAACCCTAGATTGAGTGAAAGATTAAGTGAGTGCAAAGAGTGTCAAGATAGAAGAGGAATAAAAGAAAAACAGAAAAAAACGGGTTGAGTTATAATTTATTTAGAAGTAAGTAAAAAACTTACATTGAGTCAAAGATTAAATCTAATTTATAAAGCGGGAAGATAGGAAAAGAGATAAAGAGAATGAATAAATGGGTGTTAGTTAGAGGAAATAATGAAACAGTGTAACAGTTAAGGTGAGAAAAATAACACTATATAATTAAAAACATTGAATGAACTTGAATGAATAGAATGGAGAAATCAAAAGAAGGTTGAAGTCTCTTGAAGAAGAAAGTAAATGGGCTTTAGTTAGCTGGAATAATGGAAGAGAGTAAGGGTTAACCGTGAAGATGAGAAAAACAATACGATATATAATTAAAAACATTAAATGAACATGAACAAAAGTCTTTTGAAGAAGAAAGATTAAGTCTAATTTATACAACTCCAAGATAGGAAAAGAGTAAAAGAAGATAAAATAAAGGGATAAAAAGAAGGAATAAATGGGTGTTAGTTAGCTGAAATAATGAAAGAGTGTAACCGTAAAGAATTGAAAAATGATACTATATATAATTAAAAACATTAAATGGACATGAATGTATAGAAATGAGAAATCAAAATAAGGTTGAAGTTTGTTGAAGAAGAAATATTAAGTCTAGTTTATAGATAGGAAAAAAAGAGTAAAAGAAGATAAAATAAAGGGATAAAGAGAAAGAATAAATAAGTGTTTGTCACCTAAATAATGAAAGAGTATAACAGTTAAGATGGGAAAAATGATACTATATATAATTAAAAACATTAAATGAACATGAATGAATAGAAAGAAGAAATCAAAATAAGGTTAAAGATTGCTGAAGATGGAGGTATTAATAAAGACTAGAATATAATTATAGGGGTAACATTGGGTAGAAAATTGGATTAATGAATCTTAAAGGAATGTGAAGTAAAAAGAGATTTAAATTTAAACAAGGAAATAACAAGAAAAAAGAATATGAGAAGGAAAATAACAAGTGGCAAGAATATAAGAACTAGAGAGAAAAGGGGGATAATTAGTGTCAATAATCAAGAAAGTCAATTAAAGGTTTCCATGAATAACTATTGGAACATTTTAAATGTGTCTCAAAATAACCGTTTATCAACAAGAACGTCAAAACAATCACATAAAGGTATATATTTAAGGTAAATGACCATTTGCACCCACTTTTCACCATTTTTTCAATACAAAAGGACTCAAATTGTTGGAATGACCATTTTAGGTTAATGAAATACCCACTTTTCACTAGTTTTCCAGGGAAAAAATGGTTCAAATTGTTGGAATCCCAATTTTACGTTATTGAAATTGAATACTAAAGATAATCCAAAGCACTTACGAGTAACATAATCAAAGGTACATTTTTTTATCATTGGGATCTCGATATATTTATGTCAATTTTTTTTTTTAAGTTTATATGTAATTTATATTTTTCATTTTTTTTAATATTTTTTTATGTTAAGCTACCATAAAGTGACTAGCCTCACACAATCTCCCCCAGAGTGGGTTGGATCTCTCCCATAGTGGGTTGGAGAGCACCTCCACTACATGTTATAAGTTTTTTTATTTTTTATTTTTTATTTTTTTTATTATTAATTTTTATTAAGCGAACATGTGTCTAGTCAGCTCACATATAGCCCATTAACCATCATCTTTGCACCTAGAACATTCTAATAGATCTGTAAGATAGGAAAAGAGTAAAAGAAGATAAAATAAAGGGATAAAGAGAAAGAATAAATAAGTGTTGGTTAGCTAAATAATGAAAGAGTGTAATGATTAAGATGACAAAAATGATACTATATATAATTAAAAACATTAAATGAACATGAATGAATAGAAAGAAGAAATCAAAATAAGGTTAAAGATTGTTGAAGATGGAGGTGTTAATAAAGACTAGAGTATAATTATAGACGTAACATTGGGTAGAAAATTGGATTAATGAATCTTAAAGGAATGTGAAGTAAAAAGGAGATTTAAATTTAAACAAGGAAATAACAAGAAAAAAGGATATGAGAAGGAAAATACCAAGGGGCAAGAATATAAGAACTAGAGAGAAAAGGGGGACAATTAGTGTCAATAATCAAGAAAGTCAATTAAAGGTTTCCATTAATAACTATTAGAACATTTTAAATGCATCTCAAAATAACCGTTTATCAACAAGAACATCAAAATAATCACATAAAGATATATATTTAAGGTAAATGACCATTTGCACCCACTTTTCACCATTTTTCCAATACAAAAGGACTCAAATTGTTGGAATGACCATTTACGTTAATGAAATACCCACCATTTTTCCAGGAAAAAATGGTTCAACTTGTTGGAATCCCGATTTTAAGTTATTGAAGTTGAATACTAAAGATAATCTTACTAGTAAGATTATCAAAGGTACATTTTTTTATCATTAGGATCTCAATAGATTTATGCCAATTTTTTTTTTTAAGTTTATTTGTAATTTATATTTTTCATTTTTTTAAATATTTTTTTAATGTTAAACTACCATAAAGTGACCTTCCTCACACGATCACCCTCATATTGGGTTGGATCTATTCCATAGTTGCTTGGAGAGCACCTCCACTACATGTTATAAGTTTTTTTATTTTTTATTTTTTATTAAGCAAACATGTGTCTAGTCAACTTTACACAAGGGACACATGTGCCTAGACAACCTTACACAAGGGACACAAAAGTCCTCTCGACGCAATGAACCTACCTATGCCAAGTGAGCTTTATAGACGAGACACATATAGGAGCGCCTTATATACTCGAAGACTTTCCCTCGGGAGGAGAGCGTGTCCAATGGACACCATCGGATAAAGTGACCTTCCTCACACGATCACCCCCATATTGGGTTGGATCTATTCCATAGTTGCTTGGAGAGCACCTCCACTACATGTTATAAGTTTTTTATTTTTTATTTTTTATTAATTA
>LPNX010641540.1:22462-44237 GCA_001517045.1 Pseudotsuga menziesii | reverse complement strand
ACTGTTAATTATTGTAGCAGGCTTATGGTTGATAGTTGGATTTTAGCACTTTAATATATAACAATTAGTAATGAGCATGTGGCAGCAATGGTTGCTTTGTTGTAGGCTGATTAATTTTGGCCCTCCCACCATCCTTAAAAACCTTAAAAACATGTGGTAGCAATGATTGCTTTGTTGTAGGCTGATTAATTTTTGTGTTTTAAACTGCAGAACTTCTTAGTTTTGTGTTTTAAGTTAACTTGGTATTTGCTTTGCAACCTAATGCAGGAATTATTCAGGGATCAGATACCAGATAGTTTGAGTTCCACACTTCGTAAGCTTCGGAAAGTAAGAATAAACTTAAGGACGATGGATGAAAGGGAAACTGTTGCATTGGATTGGTTGGTTCAGAGCAGTCCAGCCCTAGAAATCTTGGAACTTCGAATACGAGAGAAAGATCTTGAAACTTCAAAGTATATGGCATTTGTAGAAAAATTGGTTTCTTTCGTTACAGTTTCAACGCAGGTGACGATGTGCCATGGCATTATTGGCGCGAATCAATACAATTTCTAGACATTCTTAGTAAATTAATCCGCTGTACCATGTACCATTTCCATTTTTTATATTTATGTTTGGACAAAGGCCTGCAAAGACTATTATCATTTAAGGCATGCAAAGACTATCAGTATTACTATTATCATTTTTATCTGCTCATTGTGTGGAGTTCGTCACGATCAGGATGTTTGTTAAGGTTTTCAAGAATACAATGGATGTAGAGTGATAAGCATTGAATTGTATGTATTATTTTCTGGAGTTCATCACGATCAGGATGTTAAGGTTTTCAAGAATACAATGGATGGTTGATAAAACAAATATGGAATTAGAGTGATAAGCATATGTATTATTTTTTATATTCCAGTTCAATATTTTTTATATATTAGTTTTCTATATTGTTTTTTCCAAAGTTTGGTGCTATGCAAACGTAAAGTACCTTTTCATCCATATATTATTGAATTGTTATTATTGTTTTTTCATTATAATCCAAAAGCTTATCAATTATTTTGTAGTATTTAGTTCATTTTGAGGATTTCACTACCAGAACCATATTGGTATCAACTATAGTGTATTCTTTGTCATATTTCTTTATATCCTTTTAACTTGATTTTGCACCATGTGTAACTCATTTTATATGTATTTTCACTATTTAGTCGTTCATGGAATGTTTTGCATTTCTTTTTTATTATAATAAGCACTTCTTTTTTTTTAAAGAGATGTGGGTGAGGTAAGTCTGATCTTTCTCTAAATTTTCTTTTGAACTTAGATTTATGATTTCAAAACTCTATAGACATCCAAAAAGGACATATACTTACAGTGACCCTTTTTCTTTTGAGCTTAGATTTATGATTTCAAAACTCTATAAACATCCAGAAATGACATATACTTACAGAAATGACATATACTTACAGTGACCCGCTTGTGACCTTTAGGCTTTCTTACTTATCATGTTTAGAGATAATCTTTCTTACTTTCAATTTAATTCATTCTAGTATTGTCTAGAGAGGTAGGTACGTTGCTTAGGACATAGTCTCATACGGAATGGAAGACACACATCTGCCAAAAGCGAGAAGACCAGAAGGAAGTGCAGTCAACGCTTTCATGGAAGACACCTTATCCAAAATTCTTTATGAATTCCAAGGCCTCGTTCTGTCAAAAATCCCAATGAGAGAGGCAGTCAGGTGCTCTCAACTGTCAAAGAATTGGAGGTATGCCTACACCCACATATCTAAGTTAATGCTATCTCCCTCTGATCTTTTGGGCGGCCTTGATGGTATTGATATAATATCTGGCATTCTTAGGTTGCATTCATCCCATGTTGAGTCTTTTTATCTTTGCCACGATGGTCTTTGGGACTTCACCGCTGAGAAGGTATCCACATGGGTGCAGCATGCAGCATCGAATAATGTCCAACGCATTATTCTTTTCCCATCTCTGCAAATAGAATTCCCTCCTCCTGTTGCCCTTTTCACCTGTGCTCATCTCACTAAGATAGATATTGAAAGCTACAATCTTTCCAATTTTCTTAATAGTTTCTTGGGATTCAAGCATCTCAGTTCTGGCTCATTCCATAATGTGGAATTGACAGATGAGTCTTTAGCCTTCTTCATTTCTGGTTGCCCTCTGTGTTCTTTCACGAACTTTACTGTGCCGTCATGCGGTCCAAAATGGAGCGTGGAAGTAGTTTGGTTAAACTGTGGTTGCAGGTTCTCGATGAATTTCTATGTCAACTAATCATCGTTATCTCATTTGTACTTTGACCTGACTTTAGGTTTGCAATTCATTTACTATTGTTGAATGCCTTTTTTTCTAAGTATTTTATTATGCGATTATTAATTGTCACAACAATTATGGGATTATTAATGGTTGTGACAGGGATTATTAATTGTTGTGACAGGTTTATTGTTGGTCATTGGATCTTAATATCTTAAGATAAAATAATAGCTAGTAATAATTATGTGGCAACAATTATAGCTAGTAATAGTAAGCTAATTAATTTTAGCTCTCCCACTCCTATAGTACTTCCTTTTTTTGTATTTTAAGTTAGAGAGTTTGTATTTTAAGTTAGAGAACTTTCTGGTTTTGTATTTTAAGTTGACTTGGTGTTTTCTTTGCAATGAAATGCAAGAGTTATTTCAGCTCCCCACTTGGTAAGCTTCTGAAAGTAGGAATAAACTTAAGGACTATGGATGACAGGGAAACTGCTGTATTGGGTTGGTTGCTTCGAATACTAGGGGAAGATCTTGAAACTTCATACTATATCGCATTTGTAGAAAATTTGTTTTCTTTCAATAGAGCTTCAAACGCACATGATGATCTGCCATGGCATTATCGGCGAGAATCAATACCTTTTCATGACTATTATCATTTAAGGCCTGCACAGACTATCACTATTACTATTATCATTTTTATGTGCTCATTGTGTGGAGTTCATCAGGATCTGGATGTTTTTAAGGTTTTCAAGAATACAAAGGATGGTTGATAACAACCAAAACAAATATGGAATTATTGTGATAAGCATTGAATTGTATTGTAGCTATATGCATTATTTTTTATATTTCAGTTTATTTTTATATATTAATTTTCAGTTCATTATTTTTTAGTTTTCAGTTTATTATTTTTTATGTATCATTTTCATTTTTATTTATTTTTATGTTTATGTTTGGACAAAAACATGTAAAGATTATTACCATAAAATAGTTTGCAGTTTATTATTTTTTATATTTCAGTTCATCATTTTTTATGTTTCATTTTTATTTTTATTTATTTTTATGTTTATGTTTATGTTTGGACAAAAACATGGAAAGATTATTACCATTTTATTTATTTTTATGTTTATGTTTGGACAAGCATGCAAGGACTATTACCCTTTAAGACAGGCAAAGACTATCATAAAATAGTTTTCAGTTTATTATTTTTTATATTTCAGTTCATTATTTTTTTTTTTGTACCATTTTCATTTTTATTTATTTTAATGTTTATGTTTGGACAAGCATGGAAAAACTATTCCCCTTTAAGGCGGGCAAAGACTATCATCATTTAAGGCATGCAAAGACTATAGCTATTAGTATTATCATTTTTATGTGCTCATTGTGTGGAGTTCATGAGGATACTAAATGTTTTTTAAGGTGCAATGGATGATTGATTATATGTGCTCATTGTGTGGAGTTCATTACGATCCTGAATGTTTTTTAAGGTGCAATGGATGATTGATAAAACAAATATGGAATTAGAGTGAGAAGCATTGAATTGTATATACATTATTTTCTTTTTAATTTTAGTTTATTATTTTTTATATTTAGTTTTTTTTGATGTGTTTTTATATTTTGTAGTTAATAATCCTACCAAGATTTATTGTACACAGCTTATTATAGAAGATGATTGTAATAAAATTATAGAATATTATAATGTTAATAGTTTTATAAGAAATTATGGTTTTTTTTATCATTTTGAAATTTGTGTTGAATAATAATTTATTTCTTTTTCTTTATCATTTTAGAATTTAGCTTGAATAATATATATAAAATGCATTTATTTTCTATTATAGTAAGCACGTGTTTCTTTAAAAGGGGTGGGTGAGATGGATCATAATGAAGACAGCTTTCTTTAAGTTTTCTTTTGAACTTGGATTTATGATTTCAAAACTTTATAGACCAAAAAATACATACTTATAGTGATGTGGCTTGTCACCTCAAGGCTTTCTTACTTGTCATATTTAGAGATAATATTTCTTACTTTCAATTTAATTCACTGGATTTTGTGAATCCATTAGATTTAGACACACATACTTTATATTAGTGTGATATTTGAAGCATAAGAGTTCTTTTGCCTTTTGAAAATGAAATTTTTTTCCATTGGCACTTTTTCATGGAAGTTAGCTTGAGATTGTTAATTTTTATCATGTTGTTTCTCTTTCTTTTTGTTTGGATAATTCACTTTTTATTCACAATGTCTTTTTGTTAATTCAAATATTATTTGTTATGTGTTATGCAAAAAAAATATTTACAATATTGTAGGGATATAAGAGGATATATGTAACAAATTTTTTGAAACTTTTTAAATCTATCAACTTTGTTGGTTTTGGATAAGAATAAGCAACTAATTCTTAGGACAAAAAGAAATCAAGAACAACATCCATTTGAATAATTTTGTCTAATGGTTTATTAAATATATATTGTTATCTATGAAAATAGCATTTAATAAAAAGCATTGACTTCTAAATTCTTGATATTAGTTATATATTTGGTAATTAAGTATGAATTTGAAATTAAAAATGTTAAAACAAAAATCCTTTACAAACATTACAAGAACATGTAGTCATTTTTTTAAGCTCACAACCAAATCATATTTTCACACTATTCACCTATTCATTGGATGATTTCTAGTACTTTTCTACTACAGTAAAAACTTATTTATCTAAAGGGAGTGTGTGAGATAGATCATAATGAGGATGATTTTTCCTTTGTCTTAGATCATGATTTCAAAACCCTATAGGAATCCTAAAAATTCATATTGGTATGGTGATGTAGTTTGTGGCCTTTGCGATTTCTTATTGGCTAGAGTTAGAGATGATCATTCTTACTATCTATTTAATTGACTATTTTTTATTGTTTAATTTATTGTATTATTATAAGTGGATCAAAATAACATAATTAGATTGCAAAATATCATTGAAGTTAACTGGTTCATTGTTGTTTGTTAAAGGTGTCCAAATATATAGATTTATAATCTATATACTAATTTTAATGTTTGTTGGAATTTCAACCACTATTATCATTTGAATAACAAGGTGGATTTTATTAGACTTAAAAACACATACAATTCATATTAGTGTGCTATTTGAAGTGTAAGAGTTCCTTTTCCTTAGGCAAATGTTTGTTTTTACCATTGTTTCTCTTTCCTTTGGTTTGGATAGCTCACTTTTTATTCACTATGGTTTTTTGTTAGGATTTTTAATTTGGTTAAAATATGTAGCTTTATTGGTTTTCGATAAAAGTAAACATAGAATAAGAAACTCATCATTAGTAAAAAAAGAAAGCAACAGCACCACCCATTGGAAATAATTTGGTTTAATGGTCCCTCCCTCACCAAATATATATTGTTATCTATGAAAATAACATTAATAAAAAGCATTGGCTTGTGAATCTTCGTATTAAACAAGTTATACAACTTCACCATAACCCAACATTGTCCTCTTAGAAGCAAATTTTAATAGTTATTTTTAACTTCATTTCAAAAAGTGTGTATAATGGTAGCACAATTTTTCATTTTGGGCGTTTTTTTTAGATTTTGAAATTTATTGGTCATAAAAAAAACTTTGTTTTCTATTTACAAATGGTTTTTTTCAAATCTTAAAATTTTACAAAATATACATACATTCACTAGCTAGTTATAATGGAAAAAATACATATTTTCCTTCTTTTTTTTTAAATTTAGAAGCTACATAGAATGAAAAATATATACATTTTGGAAGTTTTTTCTTCAACTTTTCTCTTAAATAAGTCATTTTTGGGATCAAATTTGTTAAAAAAATTGTGAAAATAAAGATTTTTCAAACCATTTTTGTGACAAAACCAATCTCCTCTTTATGGTTTTGGGAGATGGGATAATTTATTTATTTATTTTAATCTCAACAACAAAAACAAACATTAGTCTCAAAGAATTACATGGCATTACAAGTAAGTGTGTTCCCCATCAATCCTTAGATTCTTACATAGGAATGAAAATATATACTTATTGTAAACGATTTTTTCATGGTCTTAATAACAAGCACTTATACATATTGTCAATCATTCATTCATGATAACACAACACTATTCCTACAACATAACAACTCTATTATTCATGTGTGTAAAGCCTTAAATTTTGTATTAGATAATATGATCCATAGTTCATTCATTATGTACAAGTAAGAAAGTGATTTTGAAAACATATCAGAATTATGGAGCTTGAACTTGGGTGACTTCACATAAATAAAACACATAAAATACAAGAGTAAGAGAGAGAGAGAGAGAGACACCAATATACGTGGTTCACCCCAACTAGGGGATACGTCCACAAAGAATGGTTAATATTTTTATTATTTTTTCCATCAAATAAGGTTACAAATTTGCAACAAAACTACTGCAATTCATTTATATTTTCCCCAAAGTATCTTTCACGAAGAACATTTACAAATTATCTAATCTTTATTGTAAAGCATGCATTTAAACATGGACATTACCTACTATAGTAATTCAGAATATCTTCACTTTAATCATGTCCAGATGAAGTTCATAAGATAGTGCACATATAAGTTTGCTAGATTCATATCCTCTTTTGGTGAGAAAACGTATAGATTTTGGTCATCATCCATAAACTTAGTCATTAGACATCTATTAGACTTTTGGTTATTGAAGGGTCACCTTCCTAGCTCTTTAAACAAATCTATACCTGACTAGATTTGCATCTTAACAATCTTAAGATAGAGTTGATGCTTGATTCATATACTTGTAAGCGGAATTTCTTCAAATAATAATAAATGTTATATTTAAATTAATATTCAACACAGGTTAAACATTATATTTAACTCTTCACATGTCTTTGCATATGTAAAAGTAGTTTAAAATACTTATTCATAATGATCTTGGTCTATTCCGTTGTTTCACTCGGCCTACACATAATGTATTCACAAATTTAATCAAATATAGTACTTCAAATTATAGGCCAGAACTATACTAAGGCTATGCCCTTCTTTGATTTTAACTCAAGTTTATACGTTTAAATTTTCTCTTCCAATAGAACATCAAAGAGTTAAAGCCAAGGGATACACGTTGGCTCCCTCAATACAAATATAAAAATATATTTTAATAAATTAACAAACCAAGGATTCGCCCACCCTCCACTCTTCTTCCACAAAGAAAGAGTCTTAACAATGGGATAAAAAGAGCTCTATCTTCTTGAGAAGAAAGTACACAAATGAAAACTAATTAAAATATGTGCAAATAAAAACATGCTCATGCCTTCACTCTTGGAAGCAATTCATATTAAAAATAAAATACATCAATGGTTGGAGTTGATCCCTCTTGAGACCACTCCTTTAGGGCAATTCACGGGCTATCTAGAGGCATAGTCATAGTCATCTATGTGTGGGATTCTTTCTATTAATTTCCATACACTGACACTCAAGATAACAAGAGGACAATATTTGAGGATTCTCTCTTTAGACACAGAACACAACACAATTAAGACTAAATAAATAAAGGTTCGGTCCTCCTCTCTACACGAAACTGTAACATTTGCAAAAATATAAATAAAAGTAACGATTACAGCCATGGCATTGACCCTCTCACCTTTTTATAGTTTAAATATATGTAAATATGTAAACCGACAGGAGATGGATCCTATCAATCCTGTAATCTTCATTTAATTTTTCAATATCACACACACACACACACACACACACACACACATTGTTAGGATTATAATCGTCCCTTGTGCAATTTGGTCAGTCACCTAGAGTCAATTTAGTCGTTAATTGGGTCCACTTGGCCTAATGGGGCCACCTGCACTAGTCACTAAAGTGTGGGGAACACTGCTCCCCACACTGCTATAAGTTAAGTTCCACTTACTACATGTGCATGCATCATTTTGGGCACCTATTAGACCAATCCCTACATTTTAGAAGCCACTGGGAGTCTCGTAACCAACCTACTTCAGTTAGTTGGAGTTAGTACTAGTTAGTTCTAGTTATCGCCTAGTTACTTTTAGTTAGCTAGCGCTAGTTATGCATGGTTGCATGTGGATTAGGCACCTTTTCCCACCTACCACACTCGGTTGCATTGAGTTGACTAGCTATCATTGATTGATTCAGATGTTGGACATCTGGGAGTTGATCTCTTCGACTCCAATAGAGATATAGACAAGTTTAGTTATCCATGCAATTAGGTAGAGTCAATCAATTCGAATTCCTCTCTCATGCATTCAAATTGACTGGTTATTAATACTAGTGTATTACATTGTAATTCTTATCCAATTACTTTTTATTAATGAAAGCATTCATAGTTGCAAGCCATTTTTTCACTATTTCATTCTTCAATTTCGAGTAAAATTGTTTGATCTATTTTGTGAGTAGTGTGTTGATCCACAGATCTATGTGCTAAATTTTAATATACCAATCAGAGCCTCGGCGGGACAAGGAACCAATCCTATGTCTATATCAGAAGGGCTCTCGGACTCATCACTTCCCTTTGGAGGGAACCTCGATCTGGAGAACACCAAGCTTCTCCCTGAAGTACTCAAACTTCACTATGGCTAATGGCTTGGTCAACACATTAGCTATATGTTCGTCCGTCACAACATACTGGAGCTTTATTGTTCCTCTCTACACCATATCCCTGATATAGTGATATTTGATCTTGATATACTTCGACTTGTCATGGAACACCGGGTTCTCAGACAACTTCACACAACTCTAGTTGTCGCAATATATACAAGTATAATCCAACTGGAGATCAAACAAATTAGACAGTAGCTTCCTCAGCCATACTGCCTCAAAACTAGCTGAACAAGTTGCGACATACTCTACTTCAGCTGTAGTCAGTGCCATGTAAGATTGTTTCCTGCTAAACCAAGAGATCACACCTGATCCCATACTGAAGCAGCACCCTAAAGTGCTCTTCCTATTGATGGCACTGCCTTCCCAATCTAAATCAACATAACCCTCCAGGTTTATCTTCTAATTTGCCTCATAATTGATCCCATAATCAACTGTACCCTTTAGGTACCTCAAAATATGCTTTACAGCAATCAAGTGAACATGTCTTAGATCTGTCAGGAACTGGCTCAATGTGTTCATAGCAAAGAAAATATATGGTCTTGTATTCGTCAGGTACATCAAGGACGCAATCATCTGACGATACATCGTAGCATCAACCGACTCTGATGAAGCATCACTTAAAAGCTTCAGGTTTGATGCCATAGGTGTGGTCATGGCCTTGCAGTCCATCATCCCGAACCTCTTCAGGATCTCTACTACATGTTTCCATTGTCCCAGGGAGATTCCATCCACATTCTACCACACCTCCATGCCTAGCAAGTAGTGCATCATACCCAAGTCCTTCATTTCGAACTCGAGAGTAAGCTTCCTCTTTGTATAAGCAATCAACCCATCTTCACATGTTACAAACAGGTCATCTACATACAGTAGGAGTATCATTGGGTTCCTTTCTTCAACCTTGTAGTAAAGGTTGGAATCTGCTTTACTCTTGGTAAAGCCCAAACTAGATACGAAGCCATCAATTCTGCCGTACCATGTCCTGGGTGCCTATTTCAAACTGTACAGGGCTTTCTTCAATTTACACAAATGAGACTCCTTGTTATGTTTCTAAAAAATGAGTGGCTACTCCACATACACTTCCTCTTCTACTACACCATTCAAGAAAGCAGTCTTGACATCCATTTGGTGTATCTTCCATTTCATTACCGCAACCAGAGCAAGTATCGTTCTGATGGAAGTGTATCTGGCTACAGGTGCAAAAGTTTCTTCATAATCTATCCCTTCTTTCTAGGAGAATCCACGAGCCACGAATCTTGCTTTATATTTATCTATGCTACCATCTATAGCATGCTTAATCTTGTAGATCCATTTGGAAATCACGATAGACTTCTCCTCTGGTCTTGGAACAACATCCCAGACATCATTCTTCATGAGCGACTGGTACTCCTCGATTATAGCATCCTTCCATTCTTTCTTCTCTACCGCTTCTTCATAGTTGGAAGGTTCTTTATCAATGAAGTCACACAATAGTGCTACATAGCCGGAGCAGGACCTGGTTCTTTTCCTCTCTCTATGCACTTCTTCTGGAGCCCCATATCTTTCTGCACCTTGGATAGCCTCTCGTACCCATGCAGGTTTCCTCTTGTGAGGATTCTTCTTTTGGAGTGGATCTACAAGTTCCTGGGATTCTTCTATTTCTCGATCTTCATCTTGATTTGCATCGTTCATAATTGTATCTTGAATTCTAGGTACTTCTATTTCTTCAGAGTCTTGAACTGGTCTCTTTCTGGATTTGTTGTAAGTTGAATCTTCGTTGAATGTTACATCTCTTCTTATGTCGATTTTCTTGAATCCTGGGAAGTAAAATCTGTAAGATTTCGAGCTTTAAGAGTATCCCACAAATATAACCTTCTTTCCTAAAAGGATCTGACTTTGTCCTCTTTTCTTTTGGAATGTGTATGTACACTGGACAACTGAATATTCTGATATTACTGACTTCTAGTTTCCTGCCGAAGAAGACTTCTTCAGGTGTCTTGTTCTTGAGTAATTTATGCGGAGTACGGTTTTGTACATACACAGCATTTCTAGCAGCTTCTTCCCATAGATGCATAGGAAGATCTTGATCATGAATAATTTCCCTTGCAGCTTCCATAATCATTCTATTATATCTTTCTACAACCCCATTCTATTGTGGATTATATGGAGTGGTTAACTCCCTCTTAATCCCTAAATCTCTACATAATTCTTTGAATTCATTTGATGTGAATTCTTTGCCATTGTCTGATCGAAAGGTCTTCATTTTCTTTTCTGTATGATTATTGATCAAAGCTTTGAACTCTTTGAACTTGCTGAATACTTCATCCTTGTTTTTCATGAAGCATATCCATGTATTCCTAGAAAAATAATCAATGAAATAAACATAGTATATGTACCCTCTTAATAAGTTAGATGACATCAAACCACATACATCAGAGTGAATGATTTCCAAGATTCCTTTTGCTTTGCTTTCGCTACTTGGAAATTTCTTCTTTGTGTTCTTTCCTTTCACACATCCCTTGGAAACTCCTTCATGTTTTGCCTGCATTTCTGGAAGTCCTTCAACAACTTTGCTTGCAAGTGGTAGTGCACATGTGCAAGCCTTCTATGCCAAAGTTCATTTGGCTCTACTGAGTCATGAACCAAAGCTTGTCCTGGTTGGCCCTTCAATTTGTATAATCCTCCCTCTTGCTCTCCAATTACTATTGCATTATCGATAGTCTTTCCTTTTGGCCACATGAGGACTTGGCCATCTACAAATGCAACCCTCATGCTTTTTTCATCCAATTTTGATATGGAGAGAAGATTCTTCTTTAGTCCTGGTACAAACAAAATATCCTTCATTTTCATATACTTTCCAGAGTCTATCTTGTAGGAGGATTCACCACTACCTTTTATGGGATATTGGTAGTCATCCCCAAGTTTTACCTTATGGGGTGAATTATGTTTGGATAGTTTCACAAAATATTCTTTGAATCCCTTCATGTGCTTGGAATCCCCACTATCCATAAGCCAATATTTGCTTCCATGTGTGACAGTTCCTATGAGGGTAGAGATTAGAACATATTCTTCATCACTTGAAGAGTCTTCACTTTCTTGTTTGACTCTTTTCCTGGGAGGATCATCATCCTCTGCAGTGTGAGCATGATTTCTTCTTTTATGGTTCTTCTTCTTTTTAGAACCATTCTTATTCATAGGACAATTTCTAGAAAAGTGTCCTCTTTCATCACATGTATAGCATCTAAGTTTGGATAGATCCTTGTTTGATCTTACAGAGTTATCTTTCTAGTGAGAATTCTTACCTTGGTGATGATGATTGTCCCTTCTGCTTTTCTTGGAGTGTACTGTGAGAGCTTGATCTTCATTTCCCATCTTTTCTTCTCGAGCAACTATTCAAGCTTCTTCTTGTGAGAATTATTCCCATATCCTACTGAACTTGATTACCTTCTTTCTACCACAGATTACTTGGATGAAAGAATCCCATGACCTAGGGAGACCATTCAAGGTGGTCATCACAATCTTTGCATTCTCCGCTTCTTCATCCACTGCTTCAAGTTGTTCTTTGATCTGGGAGACCCTTGTAAAGTATGACTGTATGGTCTCCTCATTCTGGATCTTTACATTCTTCAACTGGTTCCTCAAAGTCATCTTCTGGTTTATGTTCCTTCCTTCAAACAGTTTTCTCAGGGCATCAAACATAGCTTTAGTTGTCTTTAGGGAGGACACCTATGGTATGAGGTGATCCTTAATTGAATCAGCAATGATCCTCTTAGCCATGACCAATATCTTCTTGTGTAAGGAATTAGCCTCATCTCCCTCTGGAACTGGAACCTCTTCAGTGATGTAAGAGTCCAACTCATTTTCTTCCAAGACTAGGGAGATCCTATACTTCCAAGCTCAAAAGTTATCAGCTCCCTCAAGCTTTTCATCAAGCTTGGTATGATGAGACATCTTAATAGAGAACCTCAAATGGAAATGCAAAAGACTTAGATCTTACCTGGCCTGGATTGATCCCGGGCCAGGATTGATCTCCTCGCAAAAATTCCACTTCTATGGAAAGCCCTAATTTTCGGCAGTAGTGTAGGGTCAAAAACTGAAAATGCTCAGAATCATATTTTTCTTCGACAGAAAGATGCACCCTAGAGAGGAGAGTCATCCCAACCTTCTTTTGCTGAAAATATGTGGAGAGAGATCCAAAAAGTATGAATCCCTAGCTTCAGCAGCTGCATAGTGTCTTATTCTATGGTTAGCTCTAATACCATGTTAGATTTTTGACATTTAAGCTAGCATTATCAGAAGATCTTTAACTGAGAGAATAACAAGCACAAAAATCAAACATAAGAGACAATAAACACAAATATTTTCCTCGGGGAAACCATAAAGGAGAAAACTCCGCAACTTCCTTAGAGATAGAATCAGCAAAACAAGTAATACCCAAAAACAATAAGATGATCTCCTGACAGTAGTAGTCTCTCTCTCTCTTGTCCCTCTCAGTTATGCGCTAAAACTAAGTGTGAGTGAATGTGTGATAAATAGAGAGGCTCACTCTCTATTTATACTGTTAGGTCAAAACGAGCAACATTAAATAACAATATGTGAGAAAATAAACATTGCAAGCAACATTCAAGATAGACACACAATATACCCTGGAAACCCCATACGGCGAAAACCAGCACCAATGAAGATCTTCATTACATGGCCAAAACTGGCCATCCGGGCCAAATGAGCTAGCCACCACTCATCTCCAGGACATTTTACAATGGAGCCTCCTCAAGCCTTATAAAGGCTTAATCACATGCAATACCATGGGACAATACCATGGGCTACAACAAACCATGTGCCCAAACCATGTGCTAGACCTAACCACCTTTGACTCGATCTCAAGTCAAGGTTAACCCTAACAATCCCCCCTTTAAACTTGACTTGGAGTAATCACCAACTCCCCTCAAGTATTTACCGAGGAATCTTACATACAACCCCCTATCTCCTAGGTCTATCTCCCGACTTTACCGGTGAGTTACCAGGGGTATGCATGCCTTACCAGGTCTTACATCCATATGCCCATTTACATGCAAACTGCTCCATTACATTTTTATGTGCCTTCATGGTGACTAAACCATCACCATCTGTTGCTTCATCCTCTTGCTTTTCATTGCTCGCTTTCTTGCTTGACGCACTCACCGACCGCTAGATTCTCCTCTCTAGCCTAAATGACTTCCCTGCGCGATCTCCATGCTTGTGTTGTCAGCAAGCTTCCCAGCTCTTCCACCAGATCGCTTTCATCCTCTATCACAAGAGTAGCAAGTGATTTCTTGTGCGCTCACCAGATATTTATGCGGACCACTTCCGCTCAACTCTGGACATACAATATTTTCCACAGCGCACACACATAGCAACACCAACGAGCATAACCAAGCCAAACCATGGCTCTGATACCAGTTGTTAGGTCAAAACGAGCAACATTAAATAACAATATGCAAGAAAATAAACATTGCAAGCAACATTCAAGATAGACACACAATATACCCTGAAAACCCCATGCGGGGAAAACCAGCACCAATGAATATCTTCATTACATGGCCAAAACCGGCCATCCGGGCCAAATGAGCTAGCCACCACTCACCTCTAGGCCATTTTACAATGGATCCTCCTCAATCCTTATAAAGTCTTAATCACATGCAATACCATGGGACAATACCATGGGCTACAACAAACCATGTGCCCAAACCATGTGCTAGACCTAACCACCTTTGAGTCGATCTCAAGTCAAGGTTAACCCTAACATATACTAATTCTCAACTTGACAATAACTCACTAGGGGCGACTTCTCTAAGAGAGTCTAATAACCCTAGGGCCCCACAACTACAGGGACTTTAACCCTTGATCAATAAGGAGGGTTACCCTCTATGAATTTACATGATTTGCTTACATTATTGAATCTCCTGATAGGAACATCGAGGCATGACATGACTTAATTACATTATAGATACTTCCCGGAATAAACATCGTGGTACAATACATAAAATATACAAGTGAATACATTCTGAAGTTACAAACACGTCAACAAAATGGTCCAAGTACATTGTGCAAAGGATCCATAAGCTATCATATCCATCATTTATTTCACACTCTTCGGAATTTCCTTCTTGATTCCTTGTTAAAATGGCCATTTAAAACCTCAATTTCACTATTTATGTTATATCCTTTGGAACGGTGAATTATGGTACAATTACATCCTATTGTTGAGTCTTTGATATTACATTTACATACCTGCAAATTTCCTTAAAGAACGAGTAATTGAGCTTATGTGAAGTTAAATAATATCCTTTGTGCATTGAAGTTGATTTGGGCAATTCTAGCCTCATTTGTAATACTTAGTTTTGCTTGTTTTTGTGAATTATCATTAAAATTCTCTGTGTTAGAATTAGTGTGCCTAAATCAGCCTTAGGAGCATTAAAACATATGCGTATGGGACTATCGTACTTCCTCTTTTATGCTCAAATATATAGTCCCTTGGTCTTGCTCATTTATTGAAGAATACTATAATATCATAATATTGGAACCCCATTCTTTTCCTAGTGGCCATCTATAGTTAGTTTTAGGGATTTTAGATGCCTCAACACCTGATTAGGGATAGGAATTGGGTCCTTGTATTCCACATGTGACTAGCTCTAGATGTGTGATTAATGAGAGTTGATTTAGAATCCACTTGGTAACATAGTGGTCAACAAGACAAATCAACTTGTTGGAGGAATGAATTCCTCATATAAACTCTGATTGAGACGATATTTGTGCCACTCAAAATCTCTTGTAGTATAGAAAAATTTCGATGCCAAACTTTTGACCCCCCAAAAAACTGTTTAACCCCTCAAATAGTCCTTTGAAGGTTCTAAACCCCAAATATGAAAAGTAATACGTGCCTGTAAAATGGACCCTACAATCCAATTCATTGAATCTTTCCTCCAATAAATAACCAAATAAATGGCAAACCATATATTCATCAGTTTCATATCATATAATATGACTTATATATGATGACATGGAGGATTTGACTATATATAACATCTCCAAAACTTATAACTTTGGATATAGAGACCAAAAAAATGAGAATGGGGTGTTCCTTCATGATCTTTATTGTGTTGTCTATAGTCTCAAAATGATGTAGGTTGAATTATTGTTGGTTTTTCATTTTGATGCAAATGCACCCAATTTCTCAGTTTTTAGGATTCCTGGTATTGTCACTAGAAATAATTGAAGAAACCCTCTATAAATATTTTTGACCAATTTCACGAAAGAGAAAATGAATAGATGACTATTTCTATTTTTGAAGATCATTATTATATCTAAAACTAGCTTATCCCCTTAATAACTTTGTCCATTTCTACAGGACAACTTATAAAATTATTTGGTGTATTCCTTCACTTTTATATTATTTTGTCTTAAGTTTAATAATTTCACTAATTAGTTGAAAAAAAATCAACTAATACAAATTATTCTTTAGCCCGAAAACCATTATTTCCAATCATGCCTTGATTTTATCTTTCCCTCTTCTTGGGATATCACAATTATGCATTATCCACCATGGTGATAAATGCTCTTTCATCTTTGTACATGTCATTTTAACTCTCTTTTGGTCTTTAATTTTCTTAAATTCAATGAATTTCTCAATGTCCCCAATCCAATCAATAACATGTTTGTTTAAGATCCCTAAATAAATAAGGATTTCTATCTCTTCCCTTCCTTTTCAATATGTCAATAGCTTGATAATCCATTTGTTTGGAGATTTAAATTCTTAAACTTCCTCTTATGGATCCTCTACTATTCTCTCCTCAAAATTTCTATTCAGTGAATTCTCTTCCCTATAACTTCTTTTCTCCTAGAACAATTCGACCCAAAAATCTATCCTTGGTTGGATTTCTTTCCATCTCATTTGTAGGCTCTCAAACTAGCTATGATGCAAAATCTAATGCGAAAAAAAGTATCCCAACTCCAAGTGCTGATAGAACACATCTAATAAAAAAGAATCACACATTTTTATAACGGAAAAGAACACATAGGTAGGAAACATACAAAATCCTCAATGGCCTTCAACTACCACTCAAAATAATTAGTGAATGAAAATACCTGCCTCAAATACTAAATTTAGTGACTTGAAATCCATTCCTCAAATACTAGATTCTAATTCATGTTAGTATATGTCTCATAGAGAATTACAAGGGTTCAAATATAAAACCATAAAACATAAACTTTAATGACCTTGACTTTTCTTAAGTTGTGCTCATGCAAATTTGTGTAATTGTTGCACCTCTTTTCCTCCATGTCTTCTTCTCTTGTTTTTTCTTTTGTCTTGATTGTTTCTTTATTAATTGTATTATGTCCTAGTCACACATTATTTCCTCTCCCTCTTTTTTCTCTTTTTTTCCATGAGAGATTCATAATAGCCCCTCCTTTATGAAAACACTTTTTATTTTAAATCACCATTTACGTTATGCATCAAATTAAGAATTTACCTCTCAAAATCCTTGGTGGTATAATGTTAGGAAGGCGACAAAATATATCCCATACTTGGTTGTAAAGAAATTCACTGCTCTCTATTTAAAACAAAAAAATGCATTACTAAAACTTCATATAGACCTTTCCTACTGATGGATGGAGTCTTCCAAGTGCATTCTTATTTCACACTACCTAGGGGTACCTTGATTTGAGATCCAACTTGGTGAAGTACCTAAAATGAAACAACTAATCTAGAAAATTTGTGATCCTGGGAAGAGGGTATTGATTTTTTAGGGTGATATTATTTATATATTTTTAGTCAATACACATCTTCCAAGTCCCATCCTTCTTGGGTACAATTATGATAAATTACCCACATGTTGAGGTGCTTGAGTAGATTACACCCTACTTTAGTGGTTCCTTCAACTATTTCTTCACTTCGTTTCCTTCCAAAATGGACTATCTTTCAATTCCAATATTTTGGAAACATATAATCATGCAATAGTTGTATATCACACTCTACTTCCCTCATAGAAGGTATCCATTTAGACTCATGGGATACTTTTATATATGCTTGCAAATCTTGTCCACTTAGTGCTTCATCTCTCTAGTACATCCCTCCAAAGAACCATTTACTTTCATTGAATCACCTTCTTGCTAATTATATACTAAGAAAATTAACACAAAATTCCTACTTTAACTAATCAACTTATTGGCTTGGTCGACACTAACCAGATAGATATTCAATTTACATTTTTTCACATTCATGATGAGAAATTTTGCATCCTTGATCAATAAACATTGATTTTCTCTCATCGTGAAGAGTGCATCCCTAAAATATCCAATGCCCCCATCTTCATGAGAACACCATGGAGAAACCCCTAGCCCTGAAGAACCCCATGGTTCCTAGTGAAGGACTAGATTAATTAAAAAGGGGGTTAGTTTTGATACATAATAAATATCCTTGTATGCAACTTTTAGACATAGGATAAAATGCTTTAGTTATTTTATATTATGAATATACTAATTTTTGTACCTAGTGGATGTGCTAGGTATCCAGAGGGGGGGGAACATAATCCTCTTTTGACCCAATGGGGTGTGCCACTAATTGGAAACTAGGGAAAGAAATAAGAAAGATCCATAAAAGAAGAAAATATAGAAAGGATGAGAAAAACAACCAACGAGAAAAGCATGCACAAAGTAGGAAAGTGTAGAAAAATATGTTAGCATGAAAAGTAGGAAACTTTTGGAAGTTAGGATGGAGGAGTTCCCAAGAAGGAGAAAGGAAAATCAGCCCAAAATCAAGAGGACACATTTTCCAAAACCGAGAAAACAAAAGTCAGTCTAAAAGTAGGAGGGCACAGTTTCCAAATGAAGGAAAAAGCATGTCATTGGAAAAGAAGGAAAGTCCCCAATTCAATTCATGAGGGTGAATTGGTTGATGAAAGTGGGAAACATGAAGAGTAAATTTTACCTAGAATCCATATTTCCTATAAAATAGTTATATCACATCACTATCATATAATTTGACAGTTTAACTTTTGTATTGATATCTTTGAACTACTCAGGTTTAGAGATGTGCCCCTGCTTCCTAGTTCAGTGAGATGAGAGGATAATGGTATTCAGCCATTATAATTGAGTTTATTGGCTATCATGTAGTCCCTTCAATATGATTCACAATTCAGAAGGATAATTTCTTAGCCTCCAGTTTGAATTTCTACATTTCTCCTTCTTTCTTCTACTTTTTTCAATCCCATGTAAGTTTTCCAGTATTTTATACATATGAGAATCCTATAGGATTGAATTCAAATTATATGTAATTTTATGAACGTGTTCCATTATTTATGATATTAATAAAGTGCATAAGTCTTATATTTATTCCATCTTTCCATGCCTCTCTAGAATTGCATCGAAATTTACTAGTATTTAGTATTTTGTCAATATGCTAACTTATAATTGATGGATTTAAACTCTTTAATATTTTGAAGTAATTTAACAATGTTATTAACACACTACATTCCTTCATCTTCAAATTATATGGTCCCTTTGGTTGTTTGGGAAGCCTTGAACCCAAACTAGTCGAGTTGTCCCAATAACTAGTTTTGTATGAATGATCTTCAAACCATGAAAAAATATGTATAAACATTCAGATTCAAACCAAAAATGACATAACAGTAAATAGGAGTTATCCAAGATTCTCCAATTCTAAATACCTCACATTTTGTTTTTTGGGAAGTGCACAACGAAAGATCTAGTTTGCATATGTTGGGGTGCCCATGAGCCTTGAAGTAAACTTCAGATTTTCTGATACTCAAAATATAAATGGTCTCATTAAATTGTGAAAAAAATACATAATATATCACATCCCTCATGTATTTCACACTCTTCAGAATTCCCCTCTTGATTCCTTGTTAAAATGACCAGGTAAACCCTCAGTTTCACTATTTCTGTTGTAGCCTTTGGAAGGGTGAATTATAGTACAATTAGATATAATTTCTAAGCCTATGATATTAAATTTTAGTACTTGCAAATCCTTACTGAACCAATCATTGATATTATGTGAAGTTAGACAATATCCTCTATGCATTGAAGTCGATTCAAACAATTATAGCCTCATTTTAGTACATAGTTTTGCTTGTTTTGGTGAATTGGTCATTAATATTCTATGTGGTTGATTTAGTGCACGTAAATCAGCCTCAAGAACATTATAGTTGTATCAGATCACTTTCCTCTACTCCTATGGAAAGTAAGCTCTAAGTTAGAACAAAATGGCATCCATTTTCAAGTCCTCGCCCCTCTACCAGGGAGAGAAAGCGACCATGCTGCTATCTAATCTGGGAAATATAAGCCCCATGAATGTAATATAAAAAAGAATTGAACTTAAAAACATACACATATGGATAAATAATTAACATATAGTGGAAGAAAAACACACTCCATTCAAGCATTCAGCATGTTCATATTATTTCATAGACAAATACAGTTGCAGAGATACAATACACTTATCTTGAAAGAATATTGTCCCACAACCAACTATGTCACTGCAACATTCCACCCAACCATAGGCCATTGTGCTCATGAATCTCTCAGAAGCACTTCCACCCCCGAGCTGGGCATGATTTCCACAAGGAACTAGGGGACACAGACTTAGACACAACCAGGTCAAACACCCACAGTCATCCCAATAATGTCATCCCAACACAGTCAACCAATTAAAAAACACAAGTCCAAGTGTTGATAGAACACATGAAATAAAAAGGAAACACACATTTTTATAAGGGAAAAGAACACATAGGTAGGAAACATGCAAAATCCTCAATGTCCTTCAACTAGCACTCAAATTAGTTAGTGAATGAAAATACCTGCCTCAAATACTAAATTTAGTGACTTGAAATCCATTCCTCAAATACTAGATTCTAATTCATGTTAGTATATGTCTCATAAAGAATTACAAGGGTTCAAATATAAAACCATAAAACATAAACTTTAATGACCTTTAGTTTTCTTAAGTTGTGCTTGTGCAAAGTTGTGTCATTGTTGCACCTCTTTTCCTCCATTTCTTCTTTTCTTGTTTTTTCGTTTGTATTGATTGATTCTTTATTAATTGTCTTATATCCTAGTCACTCATTATTTCCTCTCCCTCTTTTTTCTCTTTTTTTTCATGAGAGATTCATAATAGCCCCTCCTTTATGAAAACACCTTTTATTTTAAATCACCGTTTACCTTATGCATCAAATTAAGAATTTGCCTCTCAAAATCCTTGGTGGTATAATGTTAGGAAGGTGACAAAATATACCCCATACTTGGTTGTAGAGAACTTCACTACTCTCGATTTTAGAAAACAAAATGGATTACTGAAAATTCATATAGACATTTCCTAGTGTTGGATGAAGTCTTCCAAGTGCATTCTTATTTCACACTACCTAGGGGTATCTTGATTTGAGATCCAACTTGGTGAAGTACCTAGAATGCAACAACTAATCTAGAAAATTTGTGATTCTCAGAAGAGGGTATTGATTTTTTAGGGTGATCTTATTTATATATTTTTAGTCAATACACATCTTCCAAGTCCCATCCTTCTTGGGTACAATTATGATAAATTACCCACATGTTGAGGTTCTTGATTAGATTACACCCTACTTTAGTGGTTCCTTCAACTATTTATTCACTTCGTTTCCTTCAAAAATGGACTATCTTTCAAGTCCAATGTTTCAAAAATAGATAATCATGCAATAGTTGTATATCACACTCTACTTCCCTCATAGAAGGTATCCATTTAGACTCATGGGATACTTTTATATATGCTTGCAAATATTGTCCACTTAGTGCTTCATCTCTCTAGTACATCCCTCCAAAGAACCATTTACTTTCATTGAATCGCCTTCTTGCTAATTATATATTAAGAAAATTAACACAAAATTCCTACTTTAACTAATCAACTTATTGGCTTAGTTG
>LPNX010641540.1:9492-22241 GCA_001517045.1 Pseudotsuga menziesii | reverse complement strand
GGGGGGGGGGGGGGGGCACATAAGCGTTTTTGGACCCAATGGGGTGTGCCACTAATTGGAAACTAGGGAAAGAAATAAGAAATATCCAGAAAAGAAGAAAATATAGAAAGGATGAGAAAACAACCAACCAAAAAAGCATGCACAAAGTAGGAAAGTGTAGAAAAATATATTAGCATGAAAAGTAGGAAACTTTTGGAAGTTGAGAGGGAGAAGTTCCCAAAAAGGAGAAAGGAAAATCAGCCCAAAAGCAAGAGGACACATTTTCCAAAACCGAGAAAAGTAAAGTCAGTCTTAAATTAGGAGAGCATAGTTTCTAAGTGAAGGAAAAAGCATGTCATTGGAAAAGAAGGAAAGTCCCCAATTCAATTCATGAGGGTGAATTGGTTGAGGAAAGTTGGAGACATGCAGCGTAAATTTTACCTAGAACCCATATTGCCTATAAATAGTTAGAGCACATCACTATCATATAATTTGACGGTTTACCTTTTGTATTGAGATATTTGAACTACTCAGGTTTGGAGATGTGCCCCTGCTTCCTAATTCAATGACATGAGAAGATAATGGTATTCAGCCATAATAATTGATTTTATTGGATGTCATGTAGTCCCTTCAATATGATTCACAATTCAGAAGGATAATTGCTTAGCCTCCAGTTTGAATTTCTACATTTCTCCTTTTGTCTTCTACTTTCTTCAATCCCATATAAGTTTTCCAGTATTTTATACATATGAGAATCCTACAGGATTGATTTCAAATTATATTTAATTTTATGAACATGTTCCATTAGTTATTATATTAATAAAGTGCATAAGTATTATATTTCTTCCATCTTTCCATGCCTCCCTAGAATTGCATCGAAATTTACTAGTATTTAGTATTTTGTCAATATGCTAACTTATAATTGATGGATTTCAACTCTTTAATATCTTGAAGTAATTTAACACTCTGATGAACACACTACATTCCTTCATCTTCAAATTATATGGTCCCTTTGGTTGTTTGGGAAGCCTTGAACCCAAACTAGTCAAGTTGTCCCAATAACTAGTTTTGTATGAATGATCTTCAAACCATGAAAAAATATATCTAAACATTCGGATTCAAAACAAAAATGACATATGACAGTAAATAGGAATTATCCAAGCTTCTCCAAGGCTAAATACCTAACCTTTTGTTTTTTGGGAAGTGCACAACGAAAGATCTAGTTTGCATATATTGGGGTGCCCAGGATCCTTAAAGTAGACTTCAGCCTTGCTGATGCTCAAAATATAAATGATCTCATTACATTGTGAAAAAAATCCATAATATCTCACAGCCCTCATGTATTTCACACTCTTCAAAATTCCCCTCTTGATTCCTTGTTAAAATGACCAGTTAAACCCTCAATTTCACTATTTCTGTTGTAGCCTTTGGAAGGGTGAATTATAGTACAGTTACATATAATTTATGAGCCCACGATATTACATTTTAATACCTGAAAATTCCTTACTGAACCAATCATTGATATTATGTGAAGTTAGACAATATCCTCTATGCATTGAAGTTGATTTAGACAATTATAGCCTCATTTTAGTACATAGTTTTGTTTGTTTTGGTGAATTGGTCATTAATATTCTATGTGGTTGAGTTATTGCGGTAAATCAGCCTTAGGAATATTATAGTTGTATCAGATCATTTTCCTCTACTCCTATGGAAAGTAAGCTGTTAGTTAGAACAAAATTGCAGCCATTGTCACGTCCCCGCCCCTCTACCAGGGAGAGAAAACGACCATGTTGTTATCTAATCCGGGAAATCTAAGCCCCATGAGCATAATATAAAAAAGAATTGAACTTAAAAACATACACATATGCATAAATCATTAACATATAGTGGAATCCAAACACATTCCATTCAAGCATTCAACATGTTCATATTCTTTCATAAACAAATATAGTTGCAGAGATAAAATACACAAGAATACTTATATTGAAAGAATCTTGTCCTGCAACCAACTATGTGTCTGCAACGTTCCACCCAACCATAGGCCATTGTGCTCATCAATCTCTCAGAAGCACTGCCACCCACGAGCTAGGCATGATTTCCACAAGGAACTAGGGGACACAGACTTACACACAATGAGGCCAAACACCCACAATCAATCCAATAATGTCATCCTAACACATTCAACCAACTAACAGATGGATTATTGTACTTACTCAACCAAGCAAACACAAGGATGCACCACACATCAAAATACAAATTCTGGGCATGGACAAAAACTTCCTGGAAACCAAATTCGATAATGGTGAATGGGGAAAAGTGACCCAAATGATTAAATTGATTCAGGAAACGTTCAATGGCTTCACAGAGGAAAAAATGACCTCCATTCCTACCCAAAACGTAGATCTATCTTCCCAGCTACTGGGATTTATAAGCAACGAATTTCCAGCTTGGATAATAATGAAGAAAACGCAGAAATTTGGGAGGGAACGCTCAGTGATATCCAGCTGCATGAGGAAAGGGGAAAAATGCCCTATAAAATCCCCAAAACATAAATCTCTTCTACACCTTTACTTAGCAACACCAAAATGGGTTTTCTTCAGCTGCACATACATTCAGCAAGACCCAAAACGAATTTCCAACCATGGGAAAATGGAGAAATCAACTAAAACCATGAAGGGAAACACATGAGAGCTCCCCAATACGTGAGAGAGCCAAACTGATGGATGAAGAATGGAATGGGCATGCATTTCCAAGAATTTACTTGCCCAAGAATTCAAAAACACATTTTCCCAAAAATGGGTGGCTTTCCAATTCGAATTTTGACTCCCATACTCTTCCCATTCCCATGCATTAACTAACTCAACCACTTTTGGCTGACTGGGAACAAAGGAAAAAATGGGTGGTTGACAGTTTTATGGGTTTTCCCCATTGGCTCAAGGGTTTGAATATCCCCCCCCGCATTTCTTGTGAAAACATGCCCCCATCTCTTTAATGTTGCATTGAGATAGCTAGTTGTGGGTATTTTATTAATTGCATATATACATGATGTAGAAAATTATATTTTGCCATCGGCTAGCACGATGAAAATTGACATTGATTTTAATTTTCGAAACATAGAAGACTAAATCCATGGCAGGGCCTTTTCCTTGAGCTCCACACCATGATCTATTAACACTATTTACATCATTTATAATTTAATGCAATTGGGGTTGAAAACCGGGGTATTACATCCATGTTCTACACTAATGATGATTCCTATGAGTTGTATAAGGATTATGTACAATATGAAGAGTATTGTAGATAGTATGATGAAGAAAATATCCAGGAGGTACCTTCTACAACTATGTCCCATCATATCACATTTGGTAGAATATATTATGATTATTCCTATAGCCATATGTATGAGGAGGACATTAGGCCTTATTTTTTAACGTCTAAAATGGAGCAAGTAAGGACAAAAGAACCCCTTCAATATCTCTTTGAGTACTAAATATTGAGTAAAGGAGTTAGCAAGATACTATCCTTCAAAGAGTATTATGAACTTTAGATTGTGGGTCTATTTAAATACCCCTACAATAGGTCCAATAAGGAGAAGGTTGCACATATGTTTGATAAAATGTTCAAAGAGATGAAGCCTATGTTATTTCTAGAGGAGGTCCAAATATCTTTTGGTGCTATCAAGACTAAGGAGGATGATGTTTCCAATGGTGGTAAGACATCTGTTGGATCATATCCAAAATAAGGAAATATATCGGATCTTAAATCACCATTTGGGATTCACAATGAAGCACACGATAAGCACACATTAGTTAGATTTAAACCCGAATATTTGGTTGAATATCAAGCTACCATAGCTCCACCACATGAGGAGAAAATTTTGATTCCAAGGTATGAATACATTTCAAATTTTTGTATTCACTTGTATCATGATGAAGTTGCATCCACATTAGAGCAGAGGCTTGACATGCGTGATAAGCCAAATCCCACTATCCTAATTGAGGAGGTCCATGAACCACCTAGTCTTGAAGGTGGGAAAACATAAACAAAGATCCATGAAGGAGAGCACAAGTTACTCCAAGGTATTTGAAGAGAAGGAGAAGGACAAGTTTTTCATGAGCATAAAGAGAAAGATGTTGCAGTAATGAAAGAAGAAAAGTATGATGAGTCCAAAACGTTAGACTCTTCTCAACCACATGATGATTTGGAAGAGAATGAATCATATAGGTCAGATTTGGATCTTTCAATGGAACTAAAAGAAGATCATTTTGTCAATAATATTCTTTGTGAGCCACACCATTTGGGTGGATCAATAAAGGAGGGTGAAGAGAATATCGGAGCAGCCAAGGAACTTTTTGTTGATGTCAATGCCTTGGTGTAGATATGTTGTTGGAGAGCTTCAGAAGAAGGGTTGGAAGCAGAATATTTATTGGGATATTTTGAAACTCTCAAAGAAGAAATGGAAAATATTAAGGAACACTACATGAACTTTCTCTCATATAGGAATCATCTTCTTGAGGTAACCAAAATATACCATCATGCACACAGAAGGGAGAAAGATGAAGCAGAAAATATAGGTAATGAATTGGAGTCTGCATATGCTTCTTTGGAGAGCACCCAAAAGGATCTTCAAGAGTCAAAGTTGCAAATACATAAACCTCGAAATGATTTGTATGTTACACCACACCTTTCATATTTCATGGAAGGAAATGCATCGGGTATGATGGAGGAACTTCATGTGGAGGATGAACATGAAGAAAGTTTTCATTTACAAGTGTTGGTGAAATGAGATTTCATAGAATATCTTGGACAAAAATTTGATTTGTTGTATAAATACATTCAAGAAAACATACCAATCATATATACAAGTGAAAACACTTATGTGTCCATGGATTGGACAAACAACTACATCACTTAGATGAGGCGCAAGGATGCACAAGTGTTCCCTACATTTATAGGGAGTTGTTTGGCATGCATGAATTGGAGGAGAGGCCTCATGACCACCTATATGGAGAGAATACTTAGCTTTTAAGAGGGTGGTTGATTACGTCCCACATAAATCAGCAAGCCAAATATTTTATTCATCCATGGATTGAGTGGATGAATACATAGACAAGATGGAGATTCATCAGGGTAAACAAATATTTTTTATTCTATGATAAGTATTTTGGATTTACTAATATTGTCCTACCCTATGAGAAGCAACAAATATATATTATGTACTAATTATATACCTCTAGTACATATGAATAGTATTTGAATTTTTATTTTCATGTGCTTGAAGAGTTTGAGAGAAAACAAAATGGAGACCAAGAACTTGCACCATTTCAAAGAGATTTGCAGATTCCCCTTGGTGAAATTTGTATAATTTTGGAGGAGGCACAATATGGTACATTTGTTTAACCAATAAAAGGATTCAGGGATTCATCCACATTATTGGTGGATGATTATTACCAAAGTTTCAATTTGATTCATGACTTTTCATCCTCTATACTTTCTACTACAACTATTTTACATGAGGATGATAATTGGGTGAAGGGATTCTTTATTTTGGTGCCAATTAAGGAGTAGGATGCTCCCAAACTAATCCATGGGGATTTGATGAGAGAACCATCTCTTTCTCAACAGTAGAAAAGGAATCCATTGTCTATCTTTGATTCCTCCATTCATGGTGGTGATTGCATGACCAATGGAAGAGATTTGATCCATTGCGATTCTGCACATGGGAAAGCCATAAGATTTCCATATTGACCTGACAATTGGAGGATTTGTTCATACATGGAATGTATGGATAGGTACTTGTTGGGTTTATGCACCTTGGAGGGTCTACCTTTTTCTTACACATTGGAGTTTCAACAAACACATCCTACATCTTCTTTGAGCAACATGGGCATCTACGGTTGTTGGAGAATGCCTATAGTTTTCTTGGGACATGGGACTCACATCTATCTCATCGAAAAAAAAATTGTGTGCTACAGTACTTCTGTGCATCAAGAACATAAGAAATTTTGTTCTTTGTGAATAAGGATCACAAGTTTTTGTCCATACGTTGAAGAGTTGCATAAGTTACTACATGGGCCCTCAAAGTTTCAATTTTTCATTAGAGTGTTGATATTCTAGTGTGGTGGTATGATTTTCATATCCTCATTTTCATTTTCTATGATGATACATTTTTATTGTTGTTACTAATGTTTAGAAGGATTTAGATAATACCATGGGACCCTGGAATTATTTGGAATGAAATCTTTTCAAAAGGGGAAGGATCATTTGGATCATTGCATTGGAGTCACTGGGATCCAGGCATTCTACTCAGTTATCTTAACTCGGTGAAAAATTTTGTTGAGAAAGGGTTAGTCAGTAGGGTATGACTATAATCATAGTGGTTTAGTATAAACATGGTGGACCTTTGGTATTTAGCTTGGAATTGAGGATTCCAATTTCATATAGACAACGACATATTATGAGAGTTGAAGTCATCGGTTGGATTCATAGATGGTTGGAGTTGGTTTCTTGCTTGAGGACAAGAAATTTTGGGAGGGAAGGACTGTAATGTCTGATTTTTCTTGATAACATCATCGAGAAAACCCTACCCCTTGAGAAACCCATGGTTCCTAGTGAAGGAGTAGATTAATTAAAAGGGGGTTAATTTTGATAGATAATAAATATCCTTGTATGCAACTTTTAGACTTATTATAAAAGTTTCATGTTTTAATTATTTTATATGATGGATACATTAATTTCTGTACCTAGTGGATGTGATAGGTGTCCAAGGGGGGGCGCATGAGGCCTTATGGACCCAATTGGTTGTCACACTAATTGGAAAATAGGGAAATAATTAAGAAAAATCCAAAAAAGAAGAAAATATAGAAAGCATGAAAAAAGTTTCCAACTAGAAAACCTGCACAAAGCAGGTAAGTGTAGGAAAAGATGCAAGCATGAAAATAAGACAAATTTTGGAAGTCAAGATGGTGCAGTTTGAAAAAAAAAAAAATTAAATTCAACACAAAAGCAGGAGGGCACGGTTTCCAAATTAAGGAAAAGGCATGGCAGTGGAAAATCAGAAAAGTCCCCAATTCAACTCATGAGGGTGCATTAGTTGAGGAAAGTGGGACACATGAAGTGTAAATTAGACCTATAAGCCATATTAGTATAAAATAATGAGATCACATCACTATTAGATATTTTTATAGTTTAACTTTTGTATTGAGAGCTCTGAGCTACTCAGGTTGTGAGATGTGCCATAGTCTCAGCTGGGAGATGTGCCCCTGATGCCTCCTTTAGTGAGATAAGAGGATAATTGTATTCAAACATTATAATTGTATTTATTTTAGGTCACGAATTCCCTTCAATCCAATTCACAAATCATAGAAGAGAATTGTTAATTCTCAAACTCGAATTTCTACATTTCTCCTTCTTACTTCTACTTTCATCAATCCCATGTTAATTATCCTTTCTTTTATGTATCTTAGAATCCTATGGCATCCAATTATAAGTCTATTTAATTTTTTGAACATGTTCCATTAGTTTTGATATTAATAAAGTGCATAATTATGATATTTCTTCCATTTTTCCATGCCTCTCTAGACTTACACCGAGATTTACTAGTATTTAGTGTTTTTTGAATATGCTAAATTATAATTGATGTATTTGGAATCGTTAAATTGTTGAAGTTATTTAAAAATATGATGAACACTCTCCATGCCTTAATTTGAAAATTTGATGGCCCCTTTGGTTTTTTTGGAAGCCTTGAACCCAAACTAGTCGAGTTGTCCTAGTAGCTAGTTTTGTTTAAATGATCTCCAAAATATGGCAAAACATATATAAACATTTGGATTCAAACAAAAAATTATTAATAATGGTAAATAGGAGTTATCCAATCCTCCCTAGGTCGAAATCCCTCGCCTTTGGGTTTTTGGGAAGTGTACAATGAAAGATCTAGTTTGCATATGTTGGGGTGCCCAAGAGCCTTGGAATATACTTCAGCCTCATTGATGTTTGAAACATAAATGGTACCAGTTCAGTTTTCAAAGTATCCATAAGCTATCACATCCCTCTTTTCTTTCACACTCTTTGGTATTTCCTTCTTGATTACATGTTAAAACAACCATCTAAACCCTCAATTTCACTATTTTTGTTGTAGCCTTTGGAAGGGTGAATTATGGTACAATTAATTCTGGTTGTGATCCTTTAATATTACATTTTCATACCTGCAAATTTCCTTACATAACCAATCATTGAGCTTATGTGAAGTTAGACAATCTCCTATGTGCATTAAACTTTATTGAAGCAATTCTGGCCTCATTTGTAGTACCTAGTTTTGCTTGTTTTGGTGAATTGATCATTAATATTATCCATGGTTGTGTTAGTGTGCCTAAATTAAACTTAGGAAAATTAAAACATATGTGTAAAGGATTATCCTACTTCCTCTTTTATGCTCTAATATATAGTCCCTTTTTTTTCTCATTTAAGGAAAAGGCATGGCAGTGGAAAATCAGGAAAGTCCCCAATTCAACTCATGAGGGCGCATTAGATGAGGAAAGTGGGACACATGAAGAGTAAATTCGACCTATAAGCCATATTTACTATAAAATAATGAGATCACATCAATATCATATTTTTTACATTTTAACTTTTGTATTGAGAGCTCTAAGCTGCTCAGGTTGTGAGATGTGCCCCTGATGCCTCCTTTAGAGAGATACGAGGATAATTGTATTAAAAAATTATAATTGTGTTTATTTTAGGTCTTGAATTCCCTTCAATCCAATTCACAAATCATAGAAGAGAATTTCTAATCCTCAAACTCGAATTTCTAAATTTCTCATTCTTACTTCTACTTTCATCAATCCCATGTTAATTATCCAGTCTTTTATGTATCTTAGAATCCTCTAGGATCCATTTATAAGTCTACTTAATTTTTTGAACATGTTACATTAGTTCTGAT
Source organism: Pseudotsuga menziesii (assembly GCA_001517045.1). NCBI lineage: Eukaryota > Viridiplantae > Streptophyta > Pinopsida > Pinales > Pinaceae > Pseudotsuga > Pseudotsuga menziesii. Next base: position 13,324 of record LPNX010641540.1, on the reverse strand, counting down.
ATTAATAAAGTGCATAATTATGATATTTCTTCCATTTTTCCATGCCTCTCTAGACTTGCACCAAAATTTACTAGTATTTAGTGTTTTTTGAATATGCTAAATTATAATTGATGTATTTGGAATCGTTCACTTGTTGAAGTTATTTAAAAATATGATGAACACTCTCCATGCCTTAATCTGCAAATTTGATGGTCCCTTTGGTTTTTTTGGAAGCCTTGAACCCAAACTAGTCGAGTTGTCCTAGTAGCTAGTTTTGTTTGAATGATCTCCAAAATATGACAAAACATATATAAACATTTGGATTCAAACAAAAAATTATTAATAATGGTAAATATGAGTTATCCAATCCTCCCCAAGTTTAAATCCCTCAGCTTTGGGTTTTTGGGAAGTGTACAACAAAAGATCTAGTTTGCATATGTTGGGGTGCCCAAGAGCCTTGGAATATAATTCAGCTTCATTTATGTTTGAAACATAAATGGTCCCAGTTCAGTTTTCAAAGTATCCATAAGCTATCACATCCCTCTTTTCTTTCACACTCTTTGGAATTTCCTTCTTGATTCCTTGTTAAAACGACCATTTAAACCCTCAATTTCACTATTTTTGTTGTATCCTTTGGAAGGGTGAATTATGGTACAATTAATTCTAGTTGTGATCCTTTAAAATTACATTTTCATACCTGCAAATTTCCTTACATAACCAATCATTGAGCCTATGTGAAGTTAGACAATCTCCTATGTGCATTAAATTTTATTCAAGCAATTCTGGCCTCATTTGTAGTACCTAGTTTTGCTTGTTTAGGTGAATTGATCATTAATATTATATTTGGTTGAGTTAGTGTGCCTAAATTAACCTTAGGAAAATTAAAACATATGTGTAAAGTATTATCCTACTTCCTCTTTTATGCTCTAATATACAGTCCCTTTCTCTTGCTCATTTATCGAAGAATACACTAATATCCTAAGAATGGAACCCCATTATTCTCCTAGTGGCCATATACAATTACTTTTAGGAATTTTAGATGTCTCAACTCCTGATTAAGGTAAGGATCTATGCCCTTATAGAATGTTCTTAAAATTCCACATGTGACTAGCTCTAGATGTGTGAGTAATGAGAGTAGATTTAGAGTCCACTTGGTAACATAGTGTTCAACAAGACATATCAGCTGTGGGAGGCATAAATTCCTCATACAAAATATGATTGAGATTCTATTTGTGCCATTGGAAATCTCTTAGAGTATAGAACAATGTCAACTCCATACTTTTGACCCTCCCCTCGAAAAACCGTAGTAATCCCTTAAACATGCCTTAGAAGATTCTGAATCCAAAATATGAAAAGTAGTATGTGCCCATAAAATTGACCGTACAAGCCAGTTCATCCAATATTTCCACCCATGAATAACCAAATAAATGACAAACCATATATTCATCAATTTCATATCATATATATATTTAGTTATATATCATGACATGGAGGGTTTGACTATATGTAACATCTTCCAAACTTATAACTTTGAATATAGAGACCAAAAAAATGAGAATGGGGTGTTCCTTCATGAACTTTCTTTTGTTGTCTGTAGTCTCAAAACTAAGTGGAAAATTAGTTAGGTTCAATTGTTGTTGTTTTTTTTCAATTGGATGCAAATGCACTCGATTTCTCAGTTATTATGCTTCTTGGTATTGTCACTTACTTGAAATAATTGAAGAACCCCTCTATAAATATTTTTGACCAATTTCTTGAAAGAGAAAATGAATATATGACTATTTCTATTTTTTTAATACCATTACTATATATATAACTAGCTTATCTGCTTAATAGGTTTGTTCATTTCTACAGGACAACTTCACTTTCATTTCCTTTTGTCTTCAGTTTAATACTTTCACAAATGAGTTGAAAAAGAAATATACAAATTATTCTTTAGCTTAGAAACCATTATTTCCAATCATGCCTTGATTTTATCTTTCCCTCTTCCTGGGCAATCACAATTGTGCATTATCCACCATGGTGATACATGCTCTTTCATCTTTGTAAATGTCATTTTACTCTCTTTTGGTCTTTAATTTTCTTAAATTCAACAAATTTCTCAATGTTTCCAATCTAATCAATAGCATGTCTATGTCTATCTCTTCCCTTCCTTTCCAATATGTCAATGTCTTGATAATCCTTTTGTTTGGAGATGTAAATTCTTCAACTTCATCTTATGGATCCTCTACTATTCTCTCCTCAAAATTTCTATTCAGTGAATTCTCTTCTCTAGAACTTCTTTTCACCTAGAATAATTCTACCCAACAAGCTCTCCTTGGCTGGAATTTTCTTCAACTAACTTGTAGGGTCTCAAACTACGTCTGATGCAAAAGCTAATGCAAAAACAAGTCTCCCAAGTCCAAGTGCTCATAGAAAACATGAAACAGGAAGGAAACACACATTTTTATATGAGAAAAACACATATGGGTAGGAAACATACAAAATTCTCAATGGCCTTCAACTACCACTGAAAACAATTAGTGAATGAAAATCCCTTCCTCAAATACTAAATTCAATGACTTGAAATCCATTCCTTAACACGGGGTCTTCACTTAGTGAAATTATGCCATAGCATGTTCGTTCGTGGCATATGAAACAATACCCCTATTTTAAAAAAATATTGGAAAATACCTCCAAAAATCGTTTTTTTTAACCCCCTCCCAATATGCCTTGCCAATTTTAAAAAACCCCTATTTTCCCTATATATTGCATGTATCCATTTTTTCATTTACATTTTTTATACCCCTTTATATTTCTACGTAAGGGAAAAAAAAATAAACACAAGAAATGGCGACACTTGATAGGCGCCCTTAGGCAAATTACTTTATTAGGAATTAAAATGTATCACATGATGTCAAAACAAATAAGAGAGGATTTATTTGTACCAATCTCAAACAGTAGTGTGTAACTGCTTCAGTAACTGCTTCAAGATGTGGACACTGGATATATATCCAACTCCAGAGGCTGAGAGGCCTTTTCAGTTGTAGTAGGCTTTTAAATGCTTTCATCGACAATCACGCATATTTTAGTGCTCCTTTGTTTCAGAGCTTCAACAACTTTTCTCAAAATAGCTTTAAAAATCTAGTTTGTATACATAATACTCTCATAGATTTCTTAGTACTTTGACTAGCATTAGTTGAACATTTATATTACACAGAGAGACAATATTAAGTGGAGAGCCTAGCTCTACTTCTTTCACAGTTGAGCCAAAGCTTCCTCACTTTGCAAGTAATTTTAAGACAACTTTCAATATTCCAAGGGCTCATAAAGTCCACAAGTAGAGAACAACTGCAATTTTTTAGGAAAGAATAACACACACAAAAAGCTTCATTCAAAATGCTCTCAAAACTACCACAGCTCTACCCTCGTAAAAACTTTACTGTGTGCATTCAAGTTCTCTCTCACAAAGGCCAACAATCCTCACAACCTAACAAGCATCTCAATCCTACATAATCATTCTTCAAAACTTAGTTCTTATGCAAACAGAACATCATTCAAGCAGACTCCATATACAGATCTCACCTCACTCGTTTTCAACAAAGTTCCATTCTCATGTTCACTAATTTATATGTTCTCGTGACTCTCATACTTTCATGGTTCAGATTCCATGGCTTCACATAGCCTGAAGAATCCCTTCACTCAGCTTCTCACAACAGTTGCTAAAACAACATACACAAACAGGAGCATGTCAAACTTGCTCACTCACTCAAGCAAAATTCATATACAAATCTCACCTCACTCATTTTCAACAAGGCTCTATTCTCGTGCTCACTAATTCATATGCTGACATGTTCTCATGGTTCAGTTCAGA
>LPNX010641484.1:248915-265251 GCA_001517045.1 Pseudotsuga menziesii | reverse complement strand
CGAGGGCTTCATAAAACCTCGGTCGAGGTGTTAATACCTCGGTCGAGGGTTTAACAAGCCCTCGACCGAGGTACGTTTTTTTGTTTTTGGCAAGATGCGCTTGCGTTACCCAGGTCCGTGGATTCACCCCAAAGTATAACTATAAGTGAATAAGGAGAAGAAAGTTAATATGGATAATATATGTATGTATTCATAAAAACTGAACCCAAAATGATACCAGTTTTGGAACAAGTGCTTGACAAAATCACATGAACGGAATTCCAACATAAACTTGTAGCACGTTTATGGCTTTACTCCAATATATAATCTTCTCATTCATACTCCAATCACCTTCTCAGGTGATTCTCATGGTTTATATAACAAAAAATAATCAACTACCCTTAGAATTCTAAACATCTAATTTCTAAAAATAACATTTAGTTTCTAACAGCTACCATATAAATGATTCCCATTATCATTTTGTTGATCACAATTCCTTAAAGTAAAGCACCTGTCATCCAAATCATCGTAATGGGTAACTACTTCAACACATGGTAGTAAGATTCGCCTCCAACAACAACAACATCAAAACACATTCAAATAGCCATCGGTAGCAACCAATTAACAATACATTAATTTTTAATTAAAATTGCATTTAATCATATGAAACAATAACAAACTAAATTTAAGCATGCCCACAAAATCTTTGATTATGTGGGCATGCTCATCAAATTACTTATTACCTGTCAAAATTAAAAGCATGTTTCACTATAACAATACAAACTTTAAGTTGTAACTTTCAATTTTTCAGCTCACGTCACTTCAGATAACCTGGCTTGGAGTTTTATGATTTAAATTTTTTGTTGCTCTCCTTGCTTAAGCAATCATTCATTGGATACAACTAGGGATCTCTTGAAAACTTTATATTTATCCTTTCTTAACTTCAGTTCCTGCCACTTGTTTACCCACACCAACAATTCTCCTTTAAGCGTTTTAATTTCTTCTTGTTTACCCAATGCATTGACACACGATTCCTTTACTTCAACCTCTAACTTAGAGACCCTGTTTTTAAGAACCTTTTAAAGACTTTTCTTAATATTTTTCCCACTCCTAGTAGGAAAAGAGTAGCCTGTAGACGATGGCATAGGCTCAGTTCTACTTGGAGATAGCCTTTTAGTAAATTCTTTAGGTGGGTCAACTACATGGTTATTCATATCCACAGTCTTTTCATTATCCACATCTTAAGAGATCTCATGAATGGGAGACACATTATCTTTGTCACTTAAAACTTCAATAATTGGGGATTCTCGCTGCTGTTGAATCGTCACAGGAGTCATAATCGTGCCCATGCTCCGAGTAAATCGTCGAGTAGTCACAGAAATAGATTCATCTTGATTGAGTTTAAGTTTATCAAATAGGGTTAATTCTTCATTCTAGCATTTGACTGAACTTTTGTTCTTTTGTACAGGTATTTTGTCAATTTGATCAAGTTGTAAATTACACGAAAATCTAGTCATAGGCATGCTATTATCATTATGCTAGATTATTCCCTAAATCAATCAATAAGGTAGGATTATTATCAACCACTTCATTAGGGTTTGAATTATAACTAAGCACATGAATTTCACTAACATAATGCCCCCTTCTCTTCAGCCGAGATCTAGATACAACAGGAGGCCAAAACTCGGTCAGACTAAAGCCATTCTCAACCAAAAATTAATCCCAATTTTGATCCATTATAGACAATTGATATCGAATTAATATTTTAATCAACCCATGATTAAAGAGACTTCGATCCTGATTTCCTAAGGTGTTCTGAACTGCATGCACCATTTTTTCTAAGATATTAAACATAAAAAAAAGTAAATTCAACTTAGACCCCCTGAATGCCACTAACAACCTTAGATGATAATAATGCACAGAGAAACGCCCATCACAGTTTATGTACCTAATAATCAATTGAAGCAAGGGCCTCCACTGGGGTTTTAAGTATTTTGCAAGGAACTCGAATTTGCCATCAAAATATGCATGTAAGTGTAATAAAAATTACTTCCATTTGGTCTTATTTATCTCCCATTATTTGAACCACTTCTCTCCAGTATGTGGTAACTTCGTTGCTTTGGCTACGAGATCCTCAGAGATAACCAATCGCAAATCTCCAGTCACCAATCTGTGCAACCTTTTCCTTAAAGGATAGGATAAATCGACGAGTTACCTCAACATTATGTCCATCGAAACTCCTGAAAAAATATCCCCACCCGACTTTGTCAAGTAAAAACATGGGTTTTGGTTCAATGTCGAGAAACTCACTACCGCCCGTTCAAACATGTACAAAGGAGCCATCGTGGCTATACCAAGTAAGCCATCAAGGTAAGGGTGATCACTAATGGTTATATGGACCATGTTAATCCTTCTTCATTTAAAATCCCTACTTTTAACATCCCACACACCCAAAACATTGCCTAATTCATTCTAAGATTTGGTAAACGAGGAAAATGGTACACAGAACGAAACCATAATGATACACATGAAATGAAAACATGATTTTATACATATATCATAAATGGAAATGACCCTTAAAATCTTCGCGGATGTGATGAAATGACATGATTTGTACTTTGATCAACAAGTGTCCAAGTATGCAATTATTCATGTTTCAAATCCCAGCTAGGATAGATACCATGTGTTGCATAATTTTAATTTTCATGCATGCTTATCATAGCGAAGGTGTAATTCAAATGGGAGTTTGATTATCATTTAAGCATCAAGGTTTGAAAGTTTGATTTGCATGGATGATTTTAATGTAATACATAGTTTTTTGGGTTTCGATTTTTCAATATATAATGAATTAATATCAAACAATATATAAAACATGAAATTGTTTTCCTAGTATTATAAATCAAACCATTAAAACCTTAATGAAATTCATATAGAGATAAAGTAAAAAAAATGAAAAATAATAGAAACGAATTTGATTTGATAATAAGATTAGCAGGCTGTAGATCATCTGGAAATAAATCATCTTAAACAATAAATAATCAAGAATAAATATGTGCTAATGAAAAAATTGATTATATATAAAAATTTCATTTAACAACTACTAAATGAATGATGAATCAAAATGCTTGTGATGGTCTCTGCTTCGAGCAATTGATTTAAAAAAAAAAATTGAGAGTACCTTTAGAATCATAGATACTGAAGGTACTCTTAATAATGTCTTTTAATAATTTATTAAGAGGAGACTGATATCATTTTTATTAACAAAAACAAAATAAAAACATGAGGAGGTTGTTGGTAGCCAATAGGTGGTTTGTTGGTTTGGTGAATAAGGCTTGGTCAAAAGGAGCTATGAGAGAAAGACACGGGAGTTACGAGAACTATCTATGAGCCCTACATACAACATGTATTCTACTGCAAACACTTAGATTCAAGTTAAAAATTTATAAAAACATATTTTAAATTTCAAAATGTCTAAACATATGCATATGCCTGTTATTTTATTTATAAATCTTAGATTTTTGTTTCTAAGTAGAATAATAAAGAAAAAAAACATGAATGAAGGAACAAAAATTAAAATTTTAATTTAAATGAATCTCTAAGATGAGCTATATTACATTGAAAACCGATCACTCATGGATTTAGTGCCCTTCCCAAGGAAGAGTACTATAGTTTACTTCAAAAGACCCACCAACAAGATCTAGGATCATTCGCTGTGATTGGAATAGTCTAGTTGAGCCTCATCTTTCTTTTTATGCACCCTTCTATATAAGGGTTCAAGTTAAACAACATACAATTTTTCAATATATTGTAGATGAATGGGACTTTTTACGTATTTTATTTGCATATGCTTGGAAATTCTTTGGTTCCCCCAACCTTGTGTTAGCTTCCAGTCAATTGATGGATTCTAATAAAAGACCTAGTGAACCTTTGGGGTTTCTTCCTCAATTTTCTATTATATTAGGTGGAAAGACTATCTTAGTCTATGTTATTGTTATGAAGGTCCCATTGTACTTAAATATGATCATTGGGAGTGATTATCTATATCTTATGAATGTTGTGGTGTTTATGCTCTTTCATGTGATTCACTTTCCTCACAACATAAGCATTGACACTATTGATTAGCTTGCATTTATTAATACTCCTCATTACCTGACTTTAGACAAATAATCCCCTTTGTTTATTTCTAGTGTTTTGGTAGACACTTCCCTTCCATGTGTGAATCATGTGGCATCATATCCCTTGTTTCCAATTGCTACTAAGAAGAAGTCTCGGTCAATTTAATTGCTTAAATTGATAACACAAATGATGAATTTGGGATGTTAGTAAACTTATGAGATGATGTAAAACTCTATGGAGGAATAGGAAACTAAGCTACTTATACTGAATTCAAAAGGAATATTTCTTGGTGGAACAATTATCAAAAGTCAAATTGAAACAAGGAAGGATATGCATTCTATCCAGGTTACAGTCTTTTATTCTTATGGAGAATATTCATGCAACACTTTTAATTAGTTCCTTAGTTATCTTCAACAAGATTATGTAGCTTCACAAGCACAAAAGCATAACTTGAGGCAATCCTCAACACATAACTAACTAGATCAGTTGATCTTAGAATTAGTAAAATAGATATATGAACTAGCTATATTTACACAGTTAGTTACATGAAATTCCTATAGTTCACCTACAATTAGCTTAGCTCAATTTTCTATTTCACTTGTTGCAACTTTAATCAAACTTACACATTCTAATAAGATTAATGAAGAATATTAAATCAAATCAACTTCATAACGATTCAAGATATTATCCCAAGTATTCTGACTCTCTCAATCGATGTAGCAGCTCGATCGATGGTTGTAGAGTTACCTCGATCGAGGGTTTAACAAACCCTCGATTGAGGGTTCGATTAAACCATCGATCGAGATTCCGATAAAACCTCGATCGAGGGCCTGAAAACAGAGATTTAGCCCTTTTATAGGAAAATCAATGTTTCTCTGTGTCTTCTACGGGTGTAAACCCTACCATTCATGGCACACAACTGAGCGGAGTTCATACCGATAGATTCATCACTGAATCCTCTATCCATTGAAATATCATGCATGTGTTTTGTCATTCATATGGTTTTTTTTTTAGTTCTAAAACTTACACTTAGAAAACCAGACAACAACTTTGAAGCAGCTCAAAGAAAAATCCGCAGGGTAAAATATACACATCGAAAAATTTATTTAAAATGTACATCCCACACATCGATGTGTCCTCTTCAAAAGGGTATCTTTGGTTTTTCATTTTTCAAAACAGTTAAAAAAAAGCTGGGATGGACACACATGTGTATAAAATGATGCTGAAATTAGATGTGGTCACTATCGAAAAATAATAAATAATTGTATATTGCGAAATAAATTAACAAAAAAATATGCAGACCACAGTTCATTTTGTATAGATCATGCTCACATATCTATATATCTATCTATCTATATTTAAATTATTAATGTAAGATTGAATTATTGGGGTTGGACATGAGCCACTTCATAACTTCTTCAAATTTTTAAGGTCACACAATTCATTAAATGAAAAATTTCACACATTAAATGACATCGGAATATTTAAAAAAAAAATATCATTGGGAATCCAACATAATATTCTACAATTTGTTTTTTTACTGCAAGTGAAAATTCACATGGCATATATGCATTTTGAGGGCTTCTATCTAGCACATGAGTAAAAAATCAGGTTTTCATCACCAAATTTGGCCAAAAAGTGTTACCCACTTTCATGGAATCACCCACACATAAAACTAAGTAAACAATCTTTTAAACTGACTTTGAAGCAACTATGTAGATAAGAGGGTACTCCTGGATAAGTAGTACTGTAAGAATTCCACATAACTAACTCAGTTTTTAAAAGAAAAATATTTTCATTTATAAATGGTTAATAATTACAAAGCAAGTCTTACATAATACAATCTTCAGCATGTCCCCCTTAGAGAATTATACATCTATATTTATAGGGGATGTTTAGAATAATATTTGAAACCATAGATCCTCAATTTATGGATCTTCTTCAACTAAATGATAAACATAGGTATGGGAATTGTTCTAGCAATGAGATGGATTTGATTCCATGTCATAATAAAACCATAAGCTTAGAATGATTTCGTGACTATAGACATGCCACAATTGCACAGTCATATTTCATTTGTACACTTGGATGTTGGCTGAATATGTTGAATTTTGATTTCCCATTGACCCAAAATAGGAGAATCCTCATATTGTTATGTTTCCAACAAACTCCACCTGTTTATCACTACTCTAGAGAGGCAAAACAAGTCATACCACAAAAATTTCTCTTGGATAACCCTAGGGGAATTCCAATAGTCCTAGATTAAAACCAAATGCTTTTTCAACTACATGGAAAGCTTGACAAATACCTTAGACATCCCTTGAGTAGATATTGCATGGAAACATATTTTGGGATGAAAAAAGGATAGTAAAGGGAAGAGAAGATGGATAAAAAGGGCTATATGACAATTGCGAAATTAGACAAAATTGAGACTCAACATCTCCCCCACACTCAAGAAATTACATGTCCTCATAAAACAACTCTCTACAAAAATTCTCTCCAATTCCACCCTTTCTTAAATGCAATCTACTTTCTAAAGCAACATGTTGAGTCCCTCTAACCTCTCCTTTTAATCCTTGTGCTTCTACTTGAAAAAATTTAGTTTCAACCCTCTATTTCAATTCACTAACTATCCTAGAGTCTTGTACCATTGCTTAGCCCTCTTTAACACAAATATGCACTTGGAAACTATCTAATCCCTCTTCTTCCTTAGCCAAGCATTCCTCCATTTGAGGCTCTAATTTTCTTGCTTAATATGTCTGTCCAGAACTTTGTATTCCTCAATTTTTCCAATCTTCTTATTTTTCTTCTTTCCATGATTTAGAAAGCTAGAATAATGTACTGGACCAACCAACACATGTCAAAATAATATATAAAGGATATGGAATTGGTGAGAATTAGATTGATAACATGGATTGAATAAAAGGTGTCACTTAATACTTCCATGATTTCATATTTGGAAGCATTAAATTGGGATTCGATGACTTGAATTCTTTCATTCATTTTAGCTCTTGAACAAACTTTGACCATGGAACCCCATAATTGATATTTATGTTTGAGTTGGGAAAATAAGAGAGAGACCATCTTGAAGTGATACTCAACAACACCCATATCCTTAGTTTATTCTTAAGGAAGTGGAAATACTCAAACTGATGAGAAAAATGTCATATTGTGAATTTTAGGATATCTAATAGTAAAACAGGTTCTACGGTGGCTAGTTTACTACTAGATATCTTGTAGTGGCTTCTTTGCATTTTTGGTGGTAAAATCAATCTTGTGGTTCCAATAACAACCAAATATTTGCATCATTTTTCTTTGCAAGAGGTGTATGATGTTGGTACTAGGGTGATCCACCCAAAATTTGCCATTGTTTATCGACTTCAACATGTTCAAAATCGACTTTGACAAGTCTGGACCTTGACATGACCTTGAAAGATTCAACATCTTAATATGCATTGTTGACACCATCGATCAACATGACTATGACAAATTGCCTCTCTTTCTTCCAGTCATCTGTAATGGTTGAATTTTTGAACTGTTCCAACTTCTCTTGTAATTGAATGTAACATGAAGACAACCTAAGTGTTCTCAACAATCTATATAAGCATGTACATTATTGTAATATATAAGAAAGTAAGAAAGTATGCAGCGTCCTCGACCCTCCGACCGGCGAAGAGGACGCTACCTTACATCAAACATCTGGGCATCTAGCCCCATGAACATATACATACATATAATATTGATGGAAAAATGCTTAAAAACATAAAACATACTAAGATGTATAATCACACATATATTCAGCGGAAGAAACACATCATTCATATACAATTCAACATTCAACATGTATATCATCATTCATTAATGGTAAATATGATTGCAAACACAAGTTAGGAAATAATACTTATCTTATAAGAACTGTCCCGCAACCAGCTATGTCACTGCAACGTTCCACCCAACCATAGGCCCATGTGCTCCTTAATCTCTCAGCAACATTGCCACCCCCGAGCTGGGCATGATTCCCCAAGGAATAAGGAACTAGAAAGCTTACACATATCCAAGGATAACAAAAATGCCAAGCCAACACAGTTGGGTTTATCAGGCCATCCAAGAGCTGGGAAAGGATAAATTTTAAGCTGGTGAGCTCATTGAAGAGCTAAGGACACCTATACCAGAACTAGCCTGGCTTCTAGAACACCCACACACTCCCAACACAAGGAAATCAGTCCTTTCTCTACTACATAGTCCCTTAGGCCTTGACCTCCCTTCCAGTGCTATTCAGGGGTTGTGGAGAAGAAATCCAGCCCTCTAGCTCTGTCTGTGTGGTTTCTAAAGACACCAGGTTTATCAAGAAAACCAATCCCTCATCCCTACTTCAAACATAGTCTGAAGACCAGCCACTGCATGCATGCGGTCAACTAGCATTTACATCTTGGATAGGAGAAAATGACTCCTGAGTCGTTCTTGGCCCTATCATGGCCAAAATGACTCCCAAGCAACCTACAACAGCCCTAAAATGTAACAACAAACACAGCCCACAAACGTGGGGAAACAATAGCCCTCCCTGAACAACGAAACCACCAGGGAACTTGCACAGACCATAATGGGGAAGAAAAACAGTCTCCCAACCTGTGCGCGAGGGAAATTTACACAAGACCCTGAAATTCAAATGAAATACACACCCGATACCACTCTGTGGAAAATGTGAATGATAGCCGAAACGGCTTCTCCCTGGCTATGTGAGACCCAACACAAAAGAATCCTCTGCGTGAGGAACAGGGCGTCTCCCTGCGAGAGGATGAGCGAAAATTCCTGAAATGGCGAGTGGGGAGTGCAGGAGTGTTCTCAGCCCATCGTGGAGAGAGTGGAATGATTGTGGGCATGTTCGCTTCTTCTAGCCAGTGTGAGGTTCGATTTGCTGGTAGAGTGTGCGTGTGGGCAAGGACTGACAATCCTGCCACACTCCACTCTCTAGCAATAACTGCCTCAACTACTCAGCAGAACATTAGAGTGGTTGTTGGATAAGACAAGGGAAGATAATCGAATAAAAAAGAGTGGTGACACATGGATTTTCCCCCATGGCTTCAGGTTTACCATTCCCCCTCCTTATCCTTATGAGAATCATGCCCCTTCTCAATTTAGTTGTAGTGAACATAGCTGGTTGGGTTATTTAATTAAAATGCATAGTTGCTACATGATGCCACATCTTAATATGTATGCCGCATATCCCGATATACCATCTGTAACAGTCCAATCACTGAAACATAACACAACCAAATCAGTGGTGGGGCTTTTGCCTTCAGCTCCACACCAGGTCTGTAGTGCTCCCATTGCACCTTTACCTGCCTTATGGCTTGGTTCTAGAGCATTGTGACCTTCTTGTCAAGGATGCACATTGGATCGATTTGGAACTCTCCCTCGTGTTCCACCTGAATCACATCCCAATTTATCACATGGTTAGGATCATGTACATATTTCTTAAGCAAAGAGACATGAAAAACATTATGAGCTCTAGTACTATCAGGCAATGCAAGTCTATATGCAACAGTCCCTATTCTTTCAAGCACTTCAAACGACCCACAATATCTTGGTGACAGCTTGGCACAAATTCCAAGCTTCAAGGAACTCTTCTTTGCTTTCACTCTGAGGTAAACATGATCCCCAACACGAAACTCTTTGTTTATCCTATGCTTATCTGCATAGCTTTTCTGTCTGTCCTTTGCTACTTTTAGATTCTTCCTAATCTTTGCAACCTCTTGTTCCATTTCCTTGAGCAATTCTGGTCCAAGCACAATCTTGTTCACTGGATTATCCCAAGTCACTGGTGTCCTACACCTTCTTCCATACAAAGCTTCATATGGACTCATCCCTAAGGATGCTTGCTGTCCATTGTTATAAGCAAACTCTACCAAGTGTAAGTAATCTTCCCACTTGGTTGGTTTTCCCATCACATACATGCGAAGCATATCTTCAAGCACCTGATTCACTCTTTCTATATTCATATCTGTCTGAGGATGATATGCAGTGCTAAAGTTTAGCTTTGTACCCAAATCTGCAAACAACCCCTTCCAAAAATTGGAAGTAAACTTGACATCTCTGTCAGAGACTATTTCCTTCGGCAACCCATGCAATTTGAAAATATCCTTCATGAAGATCTTTGCAATGTCATCTGTCTTATGCGTAGACTTAACTGGTATAAAATGTGCTACTTTTGTCAACTTGTCTACCACAACCATGATGGAATCATGTTGTCTCCAAGTCATCGACAAGCCTGTAATAAAATCCATGGAAATAAATTCCCATTTCCATTCCGGAACTGGCAAAGGATGCAACAAACCTGCTGGATATTGATGCTCAACCTTTACTTGTTGACATTTCATGCACCTTGAAATGTATTCAGCCATGTCCTTTTTCATACCTGGCCAAAAGTACTGCTTTCTAGCTATAGCAATTGTCTTCTGGTACCCTGGGTGACTAGAATATGGAGCTTGATGAATTTCATCCATACCAACTCTCCTCAAATATGCTACGTCTGGAATATAAATTCTGCCTTTATAAGTAAGAATTCCATCTTCTTCCAATTTATATCCCTCATACCTCTTCTCAAGACTTTTCTGCTGCAATTTGTCTTTTACCTGTTCATACAATTCATCTCTGGCAACATGATTAACAATCTGATGCCTCAAATCTGATTGGAAAATACTAAGAGATGCCACATGCATTTCCTGTACCTTCCTGCCGAGTGCATCAGCTACCTTATTCTCTTTCCCCTTTATATGCTTGATTTCAAAATCAAACTCGCATAAAAATTCCAGCCATCTTGCTTGCCTAGCATTCAAAGTAGGCTGATCAAATAGATACTTCAGACCACAATGGTCTGTTCTGAGTTCAAATCTTCTACCCATCAAGTAATGTCTCCACATCTTGAGAGCATGTACTATGGCTGCAAGCTCTAGATCATGAGTGGCATAGTTCTTCTCATGCTCCTTCAGCTTTCTTGACTCATAACATATCACGTGGTTGTCCTGCATAAGGACTCCTCCAAGCCCTTGTCCACATGCATTGGTACATACCACAAAATATTTCTCTGGATTTGCAACTTTCAATACTGGTGCACTGGTGAGAAGATCCTTCAATCACTGGAAGCTTTCTTCACACTTCAGAGTCCATTCGAACTTTATCCCTTTCTTTTGCAAAGAAGTGATGGCATGTGAAACCTTGGAAAATCCCTCAATGAATCTCCTATAGTATCCTGCAAGTCCCATAAAAGATCTTACATTTGTCACATTTCTGGGAGTAGGCCAATTCATAATGGCTTCAATCTTCTCAGGGTCTACTGATATACCCTCTTCTGAGATAATGTGACCCAAATACTGTATTCTATCTCTATAGAAGTCACACTTGCTTAGTTTTGCATATAGCTGATGTTCCCTGAGCAATTGCAATGCCAATCTCAAATGCTCTTCATGCTCTTCCTCATTCTTAGAATAAACAAGAATGTCATCAAGGAAAACAAGAACAAACTTGTCGAAATACCTGCTGAAGACACTGTTCATAAGGCACATAAATGTAGCTGGTGCATTTGTGAGACCAAATGGTACCACTACAAACTCATAATTCCCATACCTTGTCCTAAAGGCAGTCTTATGAATGTCTTCATCCTTGATTCTCACCTGATGGTAACCAGACCTCAAGTCAATCTTGGAAAATACCTTTGCTCCTCTCATTTGATCAAAGAGGTCATCAATCCTAGGCAAAGGGTATTTGTTCTTCACAGTAACCTTGTTCAACTATCTGTAATCAATACATAACTTGAGTGTACCATATTTCTTCTTCACAAATAGAACTGGTGCTCCCCAAGGAGACACACTCGGTCGGATATACTTCTTTTCCAACAAATCTTGCAGTTGCATCTTCAACTCTAGCATCTTCGGTATACTCATCCTGTAGGGTGTCTTGGACACTGGTGCTGTTCCTGGAACAAGTTCAATGGTGAAATCAATGTCCCTCCTTGGAGGAAGCCCTATAATCTCATCAAGAAACACATCCTTGAATTCCTGTAACACTTGATAGTCTTCCAACCTAGGAGTTTCATCTACTGTTGGTTCCAGGATATGAGCTGCATACAACTCGCAACCTTTCCTACAGAACTTTTTCAACTGCATTGCTGACACCTGTCTTACTGAAATTACCTTTGGAATACCTTTCACAACTACCAGGTTTCCTTCTTCATCCATGCATTCAAAAGTTTTGTTATAACAGTCAAGTTTCACTCTGTGAGCTTCTAACCAATCCATTCCAATGAGAACATCATAGGAACCAAGCGGTAGAACATTCAGATCTACACAAGTGATCAATCCATTCATAAATAATGGACATTTATCCACCACTTCACTGACCTTTCTTTTAATCCCAGTGGCTAGCTGAACTAACCAAGATTTTCTATGCTTGGTCTTCTTAAAGGCACAAATCTCCACTACCCTAGGAGTGATATAACTATGAGTAGAACTAGGGTCAATCAAAAGAGAAATAGATTATTCAACAATATTACCTGCTACTTCAACCACAGTTGACTAGTGATCTACCTAGCGGTCCTCCAATGCTGCATAAATTCTAGGGATTTCCCTTGCTACTTGACCCACTGTTTCTGCTTCCCTAATGTTATAAGCTGGCCTTGCACTCTCATTCTCGAGCGGGCAAGTCCTGCGCATGTGGGGTCCTCCACATCTCCAACATTGAAGCAGTCCTCTATTCTGTGGTGGATCTTTAGGCTTTCCACCTGTCACTCCAACTGGATTACTCATAGCTTGGGATGGCTGCTTCTGCTAATTCATGAATCTAGAAGGTTTGAATCCTTTCTTCCTTTGATCAAACTTCTCATTCTTCTTGTCATTCCATGCCTTATGGTAATCAGGTTTACCTTTGATTTTCTCATCGCAATACTTAGCCTTCCTTATCGCTTCTTCAAGAGTTCTTGGTTCATAAAACTCAATTCTATCTTTGTAAGACTGAGGCAATCCACTCAGAAATTGCTGGGCCTTCACTTTTTCATCTTTGATGTACCAGACATACCTCAACAATTCCAAGAACTTATTTGCATATTCATCCATGGTCTGTTGTCCCAATCTCAACTCATGGAACTCCTTAATCTTGTCATCACAATACTTGTCAGAGAGGTATTTCTTCCTAAAATATCTCTTGAACTATTTCCACTTCATTTTCCTTTCATTAATTCTCTTTACTTGCCTGAAGTGTTCCCACTAAATGGATGCTCTCCCATTCAGATTGAATATGGCAACTCTTGCCTTCATGTTTCTCGAGTAATCCTGCACTTGAAAGTACTTCTTTATCCCAAGAAGCCAAGATTTAGCCTCTTGTCCAATCTTTGTCTCACCATCCAATGTAGGAGGTTTAGCTTTCCTAAATTCACCTCAAGAGTGATCCCTATGGTGCCTTCTTCTTTTGCTTTTACGCGAAGGTGAACTTGTATCTCCACTAGATTCTTCAGAATTAGATGATCCACTAGAAGTCCTTCTCCTTCTCCTAGTGCAACTATTACTGCCTTCTGGTCTTGATGTACCTTGTCCAGAATCTATCTTTCTTTGCAAATATGTCAAACTCTGTAACATAGAAACATTCAACTGATGCTGCTCTTCCTGGGCTTTAACTAAGCTTCTCATGGTGGCTGCAACATCTGACGGTGTCTCTTGGAATCTCCTTCCATTAGACTCTATGTCATAATTTCTATTACAGTCATTTTCTCCAATGGCATCTCTCGCACGCTCATAGGAATCCCGAGCATTGTACCCATCATGGGTTCTCATGGCTGAACCACCTCTTGATTTAACACACTGTTCTACCTGGAATACTGCTTCTTGGAGGTATCTATAATTCTACAAACGTGTTCGTAGCAAACTATTAGATGCATATCATCAATATAAATCAAAACTACTTACCTTCCTCTTCTGGAAATTCATAGAACAACAATTTTGCTTAAAACACAAAATTTTCCTCTCCCCCGTGTTCAGCCCTGTCACTGACAGTCCGCTGGAATCTGCTAAAACAATTGGGATTTGCTGAGAAAATTTCCACTTCGAAAAACCCAAAGTTTCCTTCTCTTCATCGGGTCTCTTGCGCACTAATTTTCCAGCATTTCGGTGGGTAGATCGCCAACATTTCGATCTGCATTGGAGACGCGAAGGACTGTTCACCTATTTCCTTCTGCTATATAGGATCCACATCGAAATATCCAAACCTAATCGGCAATGAAACCAGCCTATGCGCTGCATCGATGGTCGGGTGTCGAGTCATCTCAGCTTCCGCAATGGCAGCCCATAAACCTTCTGTGTCTTCCGCGGCCACAAGCCTATCTCAGAAGGACTAACCCTCTGAACATCGGTGGTCCAAGTCACTATACTTTCTGTCGTTGCGGAGATCCAAATGACAACTTACCTCCTATGTGTTCGCGATCGGCTACATTATTGTGTCGGACGATTAGTCTCCTAGGAAACTACAATGACGGAAAGCGATCTCACTGCGGGTTCTGCGGACATTATCGACTGTTGGACCTACTAACCATCGGGTGGATAGTGTCCTAGACTGTCACAATGGTGGATTCTCAAAGCTTTAACGTTCCCGATCGGTGGTTTGATCCTCAATAAATTTTCGATGATCTTATACTTAAACAAAATTTTCAAATTTTCTTCTCGTCGGCTATCACAAGTACTAATCACTGTGGCATCAGCGGTTGAAGCCTCTATCCGTCGGAAGGATAGTTCACTAGCCAGCCACAATGACGGACACATGAACAACTAAACTTTTTTGATGTTCATCGTCAGTCCGATCTTCTAATGTCTTCCGATGACGTCCATCGCCGATCTCATCAACTAAATTCCACTGTCGCCGATAGGTTTCAACACTTAGACAAATTTTTGAGAATTTCCTGCCACCGTGTCGGCTAATTTATGCTCTAGATTTCACCGATCCTTCTAACTATCCCTCGCCGAATTCCTCTTTCCTCTGCCGACACCAAAAGTAAAAATTAGGTGTTTCTTCAACTGTATTGAGCAAGCGTTTCGACTATCTTTAGCCGATCTCCACCGAAATTGCGGCTCCCACTTCCACTAAGTTTCACCGACGAGCACTTAGAAAATTCTTTCTCCGGTTCTGCGTTGGCTATGCGATTCACTGACTCTTATCGATGCATCAGCTCAGACATCTTCTAATTATCGCCGATTAACTAGACTAATCTTCACCGACGACCGAGTCTGTATCGGACAACCTTTGAACTAGCTTCCCGCTGCATCAGAAGGGCTTCCCACTAAGTCTTCCGATGCGTCGATGGTCTGTCCCTTAGAAAAATTTTCTTCAACAAAATTTTCTATCATTCACAGATTTCTTCTTTCTACGCTCTGGCATCCTGCCTCTGCTAACTGGCCTTTCATGGCCCATTCAGGCCCATGCTGCAACCAGAGCTCTGATACCATACTGTAGCATCCCTGACCCTCCGACCGGCGAAGAGGACACTACATTACATCAAAAATCTAGGCATCTAGCCCCATGAACATATACATACATATAATACTGATGAAAAAAATGCTTAAAAACATAAAACATACTAAGATGTATAATCACACATATATTCAGCGGAAGCAACACAACATTCATATACAATTCAGCATTCAACATGTATATCATCATTCATTAACGATAAATATGATTGCAAACACAAGTTAGGAAAGAATAATTATCTTATAAGAACTGTCCCGCAACCAGCTACGTCACTGCAACATTCCACCCAACCATAGGCCCGTGTGTTCCTTAATCTCTCAGCAACGTTGCCACCCTCGAGCAGGGAATGATTCCCCAAAGAATAAGGAACTAGTAGGCTTACACATAGCCAAGGATAACAAAACATGCCAAGCCAACATATTTGGGTTTATCAGGCCATCCAAGAGCTGGGAAAGGTTAAATGCTAAGCTGGTGAGCTCATTGAAGAGCTAAGGACACCTACACCAGAACTAGCCTAGCTTCTAGAACACCCACACATGCCCAACACAAGGAAATTAGTCCTTTCTTTGCTACATAGTCCCTCAGGCCCTGACCTACCTTCCAGTTGTTAGGGTACACGGGGTACTCCCAAAGGACCGAACACCAAGAATAGCCACTTCACACAAACAGATCACAGATCAATACACCAATGTTTGTCACGTGGTTAAAACCCTCGAGAGGGAAACAGTCCACA
>LPNX010641484.1:119087-244841 GCA_001517045.1 Pseudotsuga menziesii | reverse complement strand
TCAAGACTTATCAAGATGAAAAGCAACTTTGGACCAAGTGAGCTAAGTTTAAAAGGTACGTAAAAGTATGGAAAGAGGAAGGGGGCTTTTTTTTTATTTAAAAAAAAAAAACTCTTCTCTCTCGTTTTCCGTGCTTGCTTTCTTTTCCTGCAAATCACAATAAAAACGAAAAACAAAAAACAATTTTTTTTTCTCCACACAATGGGGTTAGATCTTGGTTAGCTTACCCGGAAAGTCTATGTTTTCAAGTTTTCTCGCTGTTTTTGATTTGCCGTGATCGCACAAGGTGCACGGCAAAGAGCATACGTAGCCGAGAAGACAAGAAAAAACTTTCCCTCACTGTTTCTGATTCGCCGCGATCGCGCAAGGTGCACGGCAAAGAGCATACGCAGCCAGGGAAGGGAATAGTCCGAGACTAAAACAAATGATCTAATAATAATACTGATAAAATATGAGAGATTTAAAAAAAAACAAAACCGTCACTGTAACATTATACCTTCAGATTTGCCGAAATGGGTGTTTCTGGAGCAAACGAAAACGGTTTTCGGTGAAACGAAAACGGTTTCCAAATGGAAATGGTGCTCCGGATGCAATGGAATAGCTCCCATAGGCCATAAATGCACAGAAAATCTAGAACCAGAAACCCTTAAAAAAGTTTCGGCAACACCGGTTCCAGATCTTGATCAAAACCGAAAGCGTCTCTTCATAAAAGCTCTGGTACCATGTTAGGGTACACAGGGTACTCCCAAAGGACCGAACACCAAGAATGGCCACTTCACACAAACAGATCACAGATCAATACACCAATGTTTGTCACGTGGTTAAAACCCTCGAGAGGGAAACAGTCCACGGCCCTGGCCAAATAGCTACTTCGGAGCAATTTATTATGCAAAAGAAAGAAAGTTACATGAGCTTCTCATAATCGATCAACTAGCCAAGGACCCTCTATGCTCTTTAAATAGAGATCATAGACCAATCGGGTGTTAAGCCACGGATCAATGGTAGGTATGATCTAAGAGAAGTTGAACCGTCGGATCACTCTATGTCTAGAACATATCGTGACCGTCGGATTAGAATATTTACAAATGCATACTAATGCATACTAAAGAAACACACTTTTACCTAACGGATATATTACACAAGTTGATCTTAACTAACTCCTAAGTGTCTAAATATCCTAACACCAGTGCTATTCAGGGGTTGTGGAGAAGAAATCCAGCCCTCTAGCTCTGTCTGTGTGGTTTCCAAACACACCAGGTTTATCAAGCAAACCAAGCCCTCATCCCTACTTCTAGCACAGTCTGAAGACCAACCACTGCATGCATGCAGTCAACCAACATTTACAGCTTGGATAAGGGAAAACAACTCCTGAGTCGTCCTTGGCCCTATCATGGCCAAAACGACTCCCAAGCAACCTACAGCATCCCCAAAACATAACAGAAAACACAACCAACAAACGTGGGGAAACAACAGCCTGCCCTGAACAACGAAGCCACCGGGGAACTTGCACAGACCACAATGGGGAAGAAAAATAGTCTCCCAACCTGTGCGTGAGGGAAATTTACACCAGACCCTGAAATTCAGATGAAATACACACCCGATACCACTTTGTGGAAAATGTGAATGATAGCCGAAACGGATTCTCCCTGGTTGCGTGAAACCCAACAGAAAAGAATCCTTTGCGTGAGGAACAGGATGCTTCCCTGTGAGAGGATGAGCGACAATTCCTGAAATGGTGAGTGGGGAGTGCGGGAGTGTTCTCATCCCATCGTGGAGAGAGTGGAATGATCGTGGGCGTAGTCGCTTCTTCTACCCAATGTGAGGTTCGATTTGCTGGTGGAGTGTGCGTGTGGGCAAGGACTAACAATCCTACCACACTCCACTCCCCAGCAATAACTGCCTCAACTACTTTGCAGAACATTAGAGTAGTAGTTGGATAAGACAAGGGAAGATGATCAAAGAAAAAAGAGTGGCAACACATGGATTTTCCCCCATGGCTTAAGTTTTACCATTCCCCCTCCTTATCCTTATGAGAATCATGCCCCTTCTCGATTTAGTTGCAGTGAACATAGATGGTTGGGTTATTTAATTAAAATGCATAGTAGCTACATGATGCCACAACTTAATATGTATGCCACATATCCCGATATACCATCGGTAACAGTCCAATCACTGAAACATAACACAACCGAATCAGTGGTGGGGCTTTTGCCTTCAGCTCCACACTATGATTCATTACAATATATACATCACATACATTAATGCAAATGGGGTCAAAACCGGGGTGTTACAAAGTAATAGAGAAGTAATGAAGTAATAGAGATTGGTTAAAATTCTTGCATATTGTCTCTCTATGTGTGTATGTTTATGTGTGTAGTGTATTTCCTTCTTTGCTTATTATTATTATGCTTCCTCCATAAAAGTACTTGATTCATCCAGTCGAACTGTTGTCCTTTTCATGCACCTGGGCACCCAGATCATTAGTATCAGAGCATATTTAGATCTTGCTCACGCTTAAGTTGTGTGTAGAAACTTTTATTTGAGGTTACCTAAATTATGCATGTTCAAACACACTAGAAAACTCAACAATACAAGAAGACACTCCCTTCGAATTCATAGTATCTATCTACTTGCACCACTATATCGAATATGGTTGAAGAAATAAACAATAGACAAGTAACTGGTGAGACAAAGAAACTCATAGAGAAAGAAATGGTTCGACAACAAACCGAAATGTTCACCCAGTTCAATGAGAATATCACACGATTCACCTCGACGAGATCCAACTTCGACAAAATCATTATTTTCAAATTACAAATGAACTTGGACATACTGAATCTAGCCTAGAAATATTGATGCGAAATCCATAGACAATTGGGTACAACAATTGGAATCCTATTACTCTATTAGCCAACACTCAGAATATGAAAAGATCACCATTGCATCCTTACAGATGTCAACCTTTGTGCACTGCTAGTGGGAGAACCTATCGATGAATATGGATAAATACGAATATCCCATAGATACGTGGGATAAATTGGTCGAGTCCGTCCGGAAGGAGTTCTACCCACCCAATTACATTGAACAATAGTATAATAAGTGGTAGCAACTAAGGCAATGGAAATACCAGTCCATGCAGAGTTACACTGACGAGTTCTATCGACTCATGGCGAGACTTGGCGTTCAAGAAGAAGAGATATTTATTGTTCTAAAGTACGTAAATGGATTGTCCCTGTACATTTAGTAAGAGATGGAGTTTCTGACTGTCGGTACGCTTGTAGATTCATTCCATTATTCTAGTAAGATTGAAGCTAAAAAAAGGAAAATAACGCTTCATGAGTAAGCTGATAGGTCGAACATCTGACAAGAAGTCACCAACAAACTCCAACAAGTTAAGACACCCTTCTTAGTTGACTCCTCCAAAGAAATACCATGGAAAAAATCACTCTTAGGAAGAAAAAAGGGAACATAGAAAAAAACCCCTTGCTCAAAAATGGTGTGATTACCACAATTCATCATGGCATGATACGTCTGAGTACAAGGATTGAAAGACATTTTTGGAAAAGTTGTCAACCTCTGACTTGTCCCAAAAAACCCTTGTAGAATATGACCCAGAAGCATCAACCCTTTTGACATCGACATTGACCACTCTGACATCCTTGACTATCATCAACGAGGAAGAACGAGAGCACTTGTTACATACGAAAATATGTGTTCAAAACAATCCATTGCATCTATTGTGGATAGTGGTAGCTAGAATAAATTTGTTTTTGAAGATCTCATGAAGAAACTAGGTCTTGTCACCACTCCACATCCTCAGCCTTATAATATTTGTTGGATGAAGGAAGGATAAGAACTGAGAATCACCCAACAATGCAAACTCATCTACTTTATTAATCCTTTTGAATATTAAGTACCCTGTGATGTGGAATCACTTTCTATAGCTGAAAACCTGTTTGGGAAACCTTACTTATGGGATTCACATGGGAGTTACCAGTCACAACCTTAGAAGGTGATTATCAAAATATGGAACCAATGGTATGGTATACCAGAATGACGACCTAAACCAATTGTTGCAATGATATCTTCCAAGAAGACAAAGAAGCTCATAAACCATGATCAGAGATTCACATTGATCATGATTAAACCTCAGCATCCCAGGAATACTACAAGAACTAGTTGACTCATTGACCAGTGCAACTACTGAAAACAACAACAGATCGACAATATTCTTGATGAATACCAAAATGTATTTCAAGATCCAGACGGAGTACCTCCACATTTATAGGTAAAAAAATCCATCGAACTTGTTCCTGGTTCTTCATTACTTAACACATCGGTTTGCAGAAGATCCATTATCGAGAATGAAGAGATTCGTAGATAGATTCAAGAGTTGATCAATGAAGGTCACATCCGATCCAGCTCCTCTCCTTGTGGAAGTCTAGTTGTCCTCATTCCAAATAAATATGGAACTTGGCGTATGTTCATCAACTATCAATATCTCAACAAAATTTCCGTAAAGAATAGATACCCTCTTCCAATGATAGGTAGACGCATCGATTGTTTTAAAGGTGATAAGTTCTTTAGTAAGCTTTACCTCAAATCGAGATATCATCAAATTCCGATCGAGCCCACTGATGTATGGAAAAATGCTTTCAAAACCAAGGAAGGAGTGTTTGAATGGTTAGTCATGCCTTTCAGATTAACCAATGCACCCACAACCTTCATGCGACATATGGATGACATTCTTCGACCTTTCACCAGCAAGCGTTTCATTGTATATCTACACAACATGCTTATTTTCAGTCGATCATGAGAAGAACATGTTCGATAGTTTCGACAAGTCCTCAACACTCTTTGACAACATAGGATCTATTTGAACATGGAAAAATTCTCATTTGTGATGAACAACATTAAATATTTGGGGTATGTAATAGACCCCACAGGAATGATGTCAAACCATGCAAAGTACAAATCCTTAAATATTGGGTCGTTCCTCAAAACATTAATGAATTAAGAAGTTTTCTTGGTTTGGCGAATTTTTGTTGATGATTCATACTTGGATTGAGTCACATATCTTGGCATTTCAATAAATTGACTAAGGGAAATGGGAAAACTGTCTTCAAATGGAAATCGACACAACATCAAGCTTTTGAGCAACTCAAACACAACCTTTGAACTACACTAGTACTTGTGTTAACTGATTTGCATCGTCCTTTTGAGTTTGAGATGGGTGCATCAGACTATGCTTTAGGCACAATGATCACTTAGTCTGGTCACCTAGTCTCTTTCCATTCTGAAACTTTCAACGACACCATTAGAAGGTATTCAACATATGAAAAGGAACTGTATGCCATTTTGCAAGACATTAAGAAATTAAGACATTACATTCTTGGGAATGAGATGATAATTCTTACTTACCACAAGCCTTTATAGTTCACCCCATTCCAGTCAAAGTTACAAAAAACTCGACAACTGAAGTGGATTAATTATCTGCAAAAACTCCAATTGGTAATTAATTATTGAAAAGGTAAAGCCAATGCCACAGTCAATTGTCTGAACAACCACCCAATACCCTACCTTTTACAGTTATGAGTATGGAGGGATACAAAACCACTACTTGGACTCAATTCTATTCGCTAGACTATGAATTTTCTATAATTTATCGACAAATTCAAACCGAACCGTCATCCACTATCGACTATTTCTCGAAAGATACCTTGCTATACAAGCTTGGACAACCTTGTGTACCAACACGTGAGCACCGATAGAAGCTCATTTGGGACACACACTAAAAAAATACTGCATGACAGTTTGGAGTAGAAAAGACCCTTTCCACCCTATAAAATTATTTTTATTGGCCTTCAATTATATCCGACGTTAACAATTATATTCGATCATGTGTGGTTTGTGCCATTGCTATGCCGATGAATCGATGATAAGGATCTTACACGCATTTTCCGGTTCCTAGTCGACCGTGGGAATCTATTTCTATGGATTACTTGACGGGATATCCTACTACCAAACATTAGCATGATTGAATCTTAGTAGTAGTCGACAAATTTTCCAAGATGGCTATTCTAATTCCATGCAAGAGGACTACAACAACACGTCAGACTACCCAGATATTCTTCGAACATGTCTGGAAACATTATGGCTTACCAACGACCATTATTTCCGATATAGATGCTAGATTTATCAAGATATTTTGGAAGACTCTCTAGAAACAGCTTGACATGAGATTCTCCTTATCAACAACTTTCCATGCTCAGACAGAAAGCCATACAAAAGTTGTGAATTGCTTGGTAGTACAATTTATTAGAATGTACAACCACAAGCATCGTCAGACATGGGATGAAAGTCTCCCATATATAAAACACAATTACTATTGTGCTCAACAAAAATACTTGGGAAATAACCCATTTGAGATCTGTTATGGATGTCAACCTTCAGCACCCATCGACTTGATTATTTCATCGACACAGTCAAATGACACTGAATCTGTTTGACAAGAAATTGAAAAAGAATTGAAGTTTCGAGATCAAATATACAACATCAATAAAGAAGCACACAAAATGTTGTAATGATCTAATGTGAAAGCTAAGTCCTGACACAATAAGAATTGTATTGCTCATTCATTTCAAATTGGCGATCATGTTTGGTTACATCTAAAGAAGGAATGCTTTAGTGGTCCATACAGGAAGCTAAAGCCTTTGTGATATGGCCCATGTAGTATTCTTAAGTAGATTAGAGAAAACACTTTCCAGCTTGACATTCCTTCATGCCTGGGTCTGCATCCAATATTTAATGTGTATCTACTTCGACCATATCATGCACCATTGTTGGAACATAATGACCTGCAGAAAACAAAACCTGAAGACATCCATCCAGATGTTTAGGATCCTCTTCCTTATGACACCATTGTGGGATGACGCATAAGCCATACAAGTACAAATGCCATTCCCTTATTTCAAGTGGCTAAAGACAAACAACTCCCAACACAAGGAAAATGACACTCTACAATTGATCTAACCAATAAGCTTCCTCATCTATACAAGCAAACAATGCAGACCATTGTTTCTTAAGGAAGGAGGTATGATCCACCCAACAGTTGGCATTGTTTGTCAATTTTGATAGGTTCAACATCGACTTCAACAAGTTCGAACCTCGACATGACCTCCACTGATTCAACACCTCAACACCATTGATAAAAAAAAACTACGACATATTGCCTCTCTGTATTCTAGTTGTTTGCAACGACTGGAATTATGAACCATTTCAACTTCTCTTGTAACTGAACATAATGAGAAAACAACCCAAGCGTTTCTAGCACTCTATATAAGCATGCAAATTATTGTAATATATAAGCAAGTAATAGAGAAGTAATGAAGTAACAGATATTGGTTCAAATTCTTGCATACAGTCTCTTTGTGTGTGCATATATTTCTATGTGTAGTGTATTTCCTTCTTTTCTAGATATTAATATGCTTTCACCATAACAATACTCGATTGTCGTGCACCTAGGAACCCAAATCATAGGAAATAAGAATGTTGTTGTATTGTCACTGAATATTTATCCTTTTCATTCTTTTCTAACCATAAAAATTCTCCTAAGGCTACAAGATTTTCATAAATGATCAATTACTACATAAAATACCAAAATCAGATTTCTACCGATGCCATAATTTTTTCAAGTACTAAACCCGAGATTACCTTGTAATTATCATTTGAATGGATACCATATGGCTGGATAATTTTTAAGAGACATGTAAAATGGCACATGATTGCACTACTAAAGATGACT
This sequence comes from Pseudotsuga menziesii, assembly GCA_001517045.1. Classification (NCBI taxonomy): domain Eukaryota; kingdom Viridiplantae; phylum Streptophyta; class Pinopsida; order Pinales; family Pinaceae; genus Pseudotsuga; species Pseudotsuga menziesii. The sequence continues at coordinate 237,037 of LPNX010641484.1, read as the reverse complement.
TTATTGGTAGTCATGGATTTTGGAGCTTCTTGTGAAAAAAACGAGTCTAATCCATCATAAGGAATATGATTGTGGAGATTCCTAGGATGTAGACATTTTTTAGAATTATGTTTCCAGACTGCAAAAGTCATCTAGAAAGATGAAAAAAGAGATGACAAGTTACAGGTTTTTTTGAATCTTATACGAGAATCCTGTAACTTCTTAAACAAACCTCTTGAAACTTTATTCTATTATATTCTATGGAATTGAACTTTGTTGGAGACATGGATGCAAATATTGATGTTGTTGAAGGTTGACTGGAACTAATGCTTGGGATAATGAATAAACTATTGAATTTTACTCTAAAAGTGTTGGTAATAATTGATCATGTAACCCTCCTTCCTTGAATTATGGGCATACTAAAGGAAGTGTTGATATTTTGCAGAAATAGAAGTAGCTTGTAGAACTAACTCTAGGATTTTTAACAATCTATATCTAAATGGCCCTATTATTACTTATTAACAGTTAGAGTGGTCTTGTGACCACTTCATGATATGAATATGAGGCCAAACACTGATACTAGAATTAAAAAAAAGAGGTCCATTACCACAATAGATTTTGCTGTAGGAAAGTCTCACTGAAATTGGTGTTAGACACAGAGATCTAGGTTGCAAGAAATTTGATGATTACCTTTGGAAATGAATCCTTCTTAATGGTTGAATTAGGTTTCTAAAGTGAAGGCCTAGAGTTTCCTTTTAATATAAAAATATGCTTTGTTTCTTATTAGACATATGAAAGAAGGAAATACTATTTAGTAAGAACCATGATAAGTTCTACATGGAACTAGAAAATTTGCTACAAGGAAAGATACTTCAACATGAATGACTTCCTCTTTTTATTTACAAAACCAAAGAAATCTGCAAATGGTGTATGTAAAATGAAATCATAAAGTATTCTAACATTCACAACTTGTAGTACATTCTTTCCATGGGAATGAACGTGTTGAATTTGAGCATGGAAAGAAATCATTGGAATATCAACCATTGATGTATGTCTCTAGTACATCCTGCTAGGTATGGATAAAGGATATGATGCCGAGTCACCTACAATATCCGACTATTTGGAGAGATCCCACCATTGATGCATGCAAGCCTCAAGGTACTATATAAAATATCTAATATTGAACCTAGATCATGTTTTAAGGTCAAAGGGTCAATACTTGTTAGCATGAGGGACTTAATAATTCCCACATCAACTAACACAAGTACAAAATACTTTTAAGGTTAATGATGTAAAGGATAAACAACAAGATACATAAATTATTGAGAACTTTTCCCTCCAATAACATGGTTTTCAATAAATTCTCATGTCTAATTGCGCTAGGACCTTGTTTTTCATAGTTAGACTTATTTCTCTCTTTACAATTTTTATTTAGTCATTAATTGAAGTGTACTAATCTACTTGGAAAAGGAAAATATTTTCTCAAGTGTAGGAGTAATTCCAATGGATCCATGTGCATAATATAGGATTACAAATACACTCATATCCAAGTTTGAAAAATAATCTTTGATAAATACCAGAATATGAGGAAACAACTAATTTAATTGATTTGATGCTAAGAGATGTTGGAGAATGAAGTGTTGCTTTGGAATAATGAATATATGGAATCATTCTTCAATGCAGTCACTTGTCTCTTTTTTCACTTGTTTATCAACACCAGTTTGCATGTCGTCCCTTGTAATACCTTGTACATTTTTGAAGGTTTATCTTTTGCACAAAATATCCAGACACAAACTAGCAAGAAATTATTCAAATATTAGGTTCCAATGACTTCTCTCCATCGAATGTTGTCAATAGATCTTTTATCTGTTCTGTATATTGGAAAGGAAAATCAAGGAAAGCTTTTAGATCTGCTTGTTGTAGATGTGGCTCATGGAATTTTTTCTCTTTTGATTCTTCTTGAGTTGCATAATTGTCTTTCATGGCTACTAGAGTTTGAGAAAGGTCTTCAAGTATCATCCTTCCTTACTCAACAACCCTTGAGCATGATTAAATCCTTCTTGTTGATTTATAACCCATATATTGCACATGGAATAATGTATGGTGGGTTCTTATAAGACCAAAACCAAAAAATTAAAATGAATTCTCTCAAAAGCAAACACACCACTCAAAGCAACTTAAGAAATCTAAAAAACAATCATGTACTTGCATGCCTCAAGCTACTAAGACCTTGTTATCACCAAGCTATATTTTGACATGAGTATCCTTTTCCTTTCCATGCATCCGGGTTAGAAAATGCATCATACTAACATGCCATAGATTTAGTGAGATAGAAGACATACTATAGTGGATGCACATGTTCTTACCTCTCATCTTACTATCACTATCTCACTAACATATGGAATATTATCATGACCAAAAAAGTCATGTGAAAAAACATAAAGGAAAATAAAAATAACTAAAATCAAATTATCATTTCCTAATCCCTTAACATCTCCTAGGAAACAATGCCAAAATGCTGGTCAATTTCAATCTGAGGTGTTCATAAAATTATGAGATGCCGACCAAATATATGCAGGAATAGGAAACTAAGACACTTCTACTGAATTCAAAAGGAAGATTTCTTAGTGGACTGATTGTTAGAAGTCAAACTAAAACAAGTAAGGCTATGCATTCCATTAAGGTTACACTATTTTATTAATATGGAGAATATTCATGCAAAACTTTTAATTAGTTCCTTAATTAACTTAAACATGATTCTATAGGTTCACAAGCATAAAACCATAACTTGAGTCAACCATCAACAAATAACTATCTAGAAGAATTGATTTAGAATCAGTAAAATAGATATAGGAATCTACCTCTATTTACACAATCAACTATAGAAAATTATGCAACAGTACGCTTACAATTAGCTTTGCTCAATGTTCTATTTCACTTTCTGCAACGTTGATCAAGGTTAATCATTCTAATTAGATTAAGGAAGACTCTTAAATCAAATAAAAATTAGAAGGATTCAAGTTATTATTCCAAGTTTTGTGACTCTTGCAGTCTTACTATAGTTCCCCTTGATCACAACTTATGAGCAATTTAGATAATAAAAGTAAGCTGACAAATCAAACATGATCCAAATATTCAGTCAAAATAGAAAATAGAGTAATGTAAAGGATCATAAACAAACAATAAGAAATAAATTAACCTTTTTAAATGAAATCTGACTTACAACTTGTAATTAAAAATAAATAAAACATATTGAGAAATGTCCACATAGTAATGTAACAAAATTTGGAAAATGCACAGACATAAAAATAACTAAACAGTATTCTAAACTAAATCTAGAACATCTATCCAAATTAGGGGAGCCTCCTGGCTACATAGCATTCCAGGAATCTCACATAAATAACTTAGATATTCAAAAACAAATCCTTTTCATTAAAAAATAGTTCAGAATTACAGAGCAAGTATTACATGATACAATCTTCAGCATTACCACCACAGAGTGTGATACAACTGTTTATAGGGGGTATTTACGATAATATTTGAAAACCATAGATACTCAATTTATGGATCTTGTTCAAACAAATTATAAACAAATGCTTGGGATTTGCATCGGTAATGAGATGGATTGAATGTCGTGTCATAATAAAACCATAAAATTAGAACAATTTCATGACCGTAGGAATGAAATCACAATTGCAAATGCGTATTTCATTGTACACTTCGATGTCATATGAATTTGTTGGCTTTTGATTTCATGTTGAGGAAAAAGAGGAGAACATTCATAATGATCATTTTCCAACAAAATCCACCTATTCATTTCTTCTCCAAAGAGATGGAACAAGTCAAGCCACATAAAGTGTGGCTGGATAACCCTATAGGAATTCTAGTAGTTGTAGATTACAACCAAATTCTTTTGCAAATGAATGGGAAAGCTTAAGAAATCCCTTAGACAACCCTTCAATAGATATTGGATGGAAACAACTTTTGGGATGAAAAAAGGATAGGAAAGAGAATAAAATATGGATAAAAAAGGGTTATTTGACGATTGCAAAATGAGACAAAATTGAGACTCAACATATTCCCCACACTCGAGGAATTGCATGTATTCATGTAAAAAAATCTCTACAAAAAGTCTCTCAAACTATGCCCCTTCTTAAATATGCTTTGTTGCTTAAAGAAACATATTGAGTGCCTATGAATTCTCTTTTTGATCCTTGCACTTTAGAAAATCTTCAATTTGAACCTTTTGTTCTAGTTCACTAGCTATCCTATCTTCTTATACCATTGCTTCTCCCTCTTAAAAAGGAACATGTACTTGGAAACTATTTGATCCCTATTCCCCCTCATCTGAGCATTCCTTTGTTCGAGGGTCTCATTTTCTTGCTTAATATGTCTATGTAGAATTTCATATTACTCAATCACTTTCTTTAACTTTTCCAAACTTCTTATTTTTCTTCTTCCCCTACTATAGCAAGCAAGAATAATGTACTAGATGAACCAACACATGCCAAAATAAGAAAAAATGGATATGAAATTGGTGAGAATTAGATTGAGACCATGTATTACATAAAATATCACTTGAGACTTCCACAATTTCATGATTGGAATCATGAAATCAAGATTTGATGACCTGATTTCTTTCATTAATTGTAGCACTTGACTAAACCTTGACCTTGGAACCCCAAACTCGATGTCGATGTTTGAGTAAGAAAAATAAGAGAGCAACCATCTTGAAGTGATACTCAACAACAACCATATCTTTAATTTCTTCTTTAGGCAATGGAAATAGTCAAACCAATGAGCAAAATTTTGGATTGTGACTTACAGGACTTCTACAAGTCAAATAGGTTCTATGGTGGCTATTTTACTACCGTATTTCCTGTAATGTCTTATCTTCATTTTTGGTAGTAAAATCAATATCGTGTTTCCAGTAGCTAGAAATTTTTTGTCCCATTTTGCTTTGTAAGAGGTGTATGTTGTTGGTACTAGGCACTGAGAATGTTGTTGTAGTGTCACTCAACATTCATCCGTTTCACTCTTCTCTATCTGGAAATGACCAATTTCTATAGAAAATCCCATAGCTACAATATTTCTATTTATATTCCTTCTATAAACTTTTAAGTATTCAACATCAGATTACCAGTTAATGATCATTTGTAGGGATCTTACATGAATAGAGAATTTTCAAGAGATATGGAAAATGACACATGCTTTCACTGTTGAAGATGGCATTGCTGAAAAGAACCAGTAGCCATGGCTGCTGAAGTTTATTGTAAAAATATGACTTTAAACCATCATAAGGAATATGCTTGTGGAGATTCCTAGGCTACAGACACTTCGTAGAATTGATGTTTCAAGATTTCAAAAGTTCTATGGAATTATTAAAATAGAGATGAAAGGATACAAGATTTCCTATAGATTCTATGAGAATCCTGTAACTATTGAAACAAACCTATTGAAACTTTCTTCTCTTGAATTCTCTAGAATTGAAATTTACTAGAGAGATGGATGCAAATATTGATGTCATTGAAGGTTGATTCAAATTGCTGCTTGGGAGAATGAAGACGTTGTTGAGCTATACTGGTATTGGTAGTTACTACTTGTGTAACCCTCCTTCCTTGAATTTTGATCATACTATAGGAATTGTTGATCTTTTGCAGAAATAGACGTGGCTTGTACAACCAAATATAGGAATTTTGGCAATTCCTTTACTCTTACTTACTAACACTAAGACTAGTAATGTGATTGATTCATGATCTGAAATGAACCCAAATGTTGATACTGGAATAAAAATAAATAGAAAGAGATTTATTACCAACACAGAGTGTACTGCTGGAAAGTCTCACTGATATTGCTGCTAGTCAAGGATATCTAGGCTATGGGAAATTTGTTGACGACCTTTGGAAACAACTAATTATTTTTTGAACTACATTGTTGAACTAAATACCTTGAGATACCTTTGAATATGAAACTGTTATTTTCTTCTTACTAGACATATCAAATAAGGAAATAATGTTGAAAAATAACTATGATAACTACTACAGGTAACTAGAAACTCAACCATAGGGAAATATACTGCAATAGGAATGGCATTCCCTTTTTATTTTCAAAACCAAAGAAATATGTAGCTATTGTATGTAAGACGAAATCATAAATTCTTTAAACAATCTAAACCTGTGGTACAATTATTTTCATATGAATGAATGTGTTAAAGTTGACCATGGGAAGAAATTATTGGATTATCAACCATTGATGTGTGTTGTTTAACCAATGCGAGATAACTAAGCATTGATGAAATTGAGTGTCAAGGAACTTTAGTACATCACGCTAGGTACAAATAAAGGATATGAAGTTGAATCACCTACAAGATCTGATGACTGGGGGACATTTATGTATTCCTATTGTCATCAATGAGAGGGTCTTTCATTGATGCATGCAAGCCTCAAATTACGATATAAAATATCTAGTCTTGAGCCTAGATAATGTGCTAAGGTTGACAGGTCAAGACTTTTTATTAGGAGGGCTTTAGTGAATCCCACATCACCTAACATGAGTACAAAATTATTTTGAAGGATAACAATTTAAAGGATCAACAACGCGATAGATAAATTATTAAGAACTTTGCTCACTAGTAACCTTGTTTTCAAACAAATCTCATGTCTAACTATGCTAGGACACTAGTTTTCAAAGTTAGAATTTGATTTTTATAGTTAGAATTATTTTTCTCTTTACTATTTTTACGTAGTCATTTACTACATTGTCCTCCCATATTTAGAAAATGAAATCCTCTTATCAAGTGTAGGGGTACTTCCATTGGAGCTATGTGTGTAAAAATATTTCAAATATATTCATATTCAAGTTTCAAAATTATACTTTGATAAATACCATAATATGAGGAACCAATTGATCTAATTGATTTATTGCCAAGAGATGTTGGATAATGAAGTGCTGATTTGGCTAAATGACTATCTGGAACCGTTATTCATTTTAGTCATTCGTCCCTTGGTTCACTTATTTATTAACACTGTTTGCATGTCCTCCATTTTCATGCCCTATACATCTTTGAATATTTGACTTTTGCATAAAGGATCCAAACACAAACTTGCAAGAAATTCTTCAATCTCAGGTTCTAATGCACACTCTCCATTGAATGTTGTCCATAAATATTTGATCTGTTCTTCAAATTAGCAAGTGAAATCAATGAAATATTCTAGATCTTCTTGTTGTAGATGTTTCTCATGGATTTTTTTCTCTTTTATCTCTTCCTGATAGGCAAATCTTCCTTTAATGGCTACCAAATATTTAGAAATTTCTTGAAATGACATCCTTCCTTACTCAAAAACTCTTGAGTGTGATTAAATCCCTCTTGCTGGTTGATAACCCATATCTTGCACATGGATTAGTGGATTGGGGGTTCTTTTAAGGCCAAAAGCATAAAAAATTCAAATGCAATATTACAAAAGAAAACACACTAGATAAAGCAACATCAACAATATGAAAATCAATCTTGTACTTGGATGCCTCATGTTACCAATACCCTGCTATCAACAAGATATATTTTGATATGAGTAGGTTTTTTCTTTTGTCACGTACTCCAATTTCAATAACATTTTATGTTTAAGAAAAAATTCAATTTTATCTTTATTGTAAAGTTTATGACTATTGACCAAGTGGGGTCAAGGATGACTATAATTAATTATGTTGAATATTTTATTATTTAATAAATAAAAGATGAGACAAATAGCCTAACGAGGCTATTAAATGAGTGTCCACTGACCCACTAGGAGGAATAAACTGGGATGAAAGCAAGCTGACACATGGCAGCATCCTCAATCACTTCTAGCTATTGTAGGGGGGAAATTACCTAATTTTGTGGTCATGTTCCCCAAGAAAGTGGAACAGAGAAGGTGGCTCATTAATTAAAAAAACATGACCAAAATGATCTAGGAATGCATATATCTATCCATCAAATTTAGCAGGGGGCTGTTCAATTCTTACCTTGTGAAATTTCTGAAGTTAAGAAAGGAGCACAAGAGATTCGATGAGGGAAACGTTAGATGCAGATTGAGTGATTAGGACTGCATTTCGAACTAGTGCATCCACTTAGCTGAGTTCTATACTGTTGAGGGAAGAAGTATTGCTGATTAAGTACTACTATTGAGTTACAGGGGTGTTTAATCTCATTTCTGCACACAGTGCATTCATACTGGTGGATCAGTGGTAAGGCTCGGGGGTCCTAAGACAAGCGTTTGAGCTATCTTTAGGAAAGAGTTGGGTGGAACAAGCTCCTTGGGTTGTTTGTCTCTTCTACAAATTACTAGGTTTCATTGTGTTATCTTATTTATTTCCGTACAAGAAAATTACTGAAATGAAAGCAGCCATGTTTAGTTTTTCTATTAGTACTTAGATAATTTGAATCTGTTAGTAGAATGCTTAAGTCTGGATTTAATTAGGAAAGTTTACTTGTATATGATTATATGAATAAATTAACCTAGAATTTGAAATGATTGATTAATGAGTAAAATTCCTTTCTACATTTTTCCACTCATCTTACGATGAAGTACTCTAGTACAGAAGGATTGTTTGGCTATAGATAGGAATGATTATACATGGATAAAATGATCTGAACTGTTATTGAATTGTATAGTTTCCATAGAAATACATCAACAACATTTTCTTCTGATAAGTTACGAGTAAATATATTCAAGTAACTGATTTCACTTTGGAAGCTTTTACTATTATTTTTCAAGCTATTTTATCATAATAATCCATTTCTAGAATATATCCTTTTATACAAAACCTCTAAGCATATTACATAGAGTTCATTATAGTACTTTTTTATCACAGTCATTAAACTGTGTATAATATAATACAATAATAATTACTGTAATAAAAACTATTTATTTACACTTAGTAAAGAAAAACCAATAATTATTCTAATACTTTAATACCTGAATTATAAACAAGTATTCTAGTTATATTATAATAAATAATGCACAATTAAACCTCCAGCTGTTTCTTTTAAAACATCTAGTTCAATTAGTACATGATGTCCAATCAATAGACTGAAAATGGTTAAGATTATAAAATATATTGTATTATAGTACATTAAGTACTTAGGAAACCAAACTGTAAACATTTAGTATAATATTAATATTATTATTCATTTTTGTAAACTGTTCTTTCTAAACCCTACTCATTAATATAACCCTTCATAACCATCTACATAACCTATTTATGAAATAGGATAGGTTTCCATATCTTCCAATTAAAAGGAAGAATTTTACATTTTTAACTATTGTTTTTACAAAAAATCGAAGATATGTAGATAAACTAAATATAAAATCTGTTTAATAAAAACCAAACCCTAGGTTAACACCCTTACAGTACAGATTGCACAATTAGAATCGTAATAAGTAATTTGGTAATGGCTTTAACCAATTTGCAGCCATATCATAATTTACAACTAATTTTTGCAATAACAGAAAAACTATTTACCAAGTTTAATGCACTATGCAACCAAAAATACAAAAGGAAAAACAAATTCTAACAAGTATTTACATTCTGGCCATAACCCATGCCTCTTAGAAACAAAATAATTATAAAATAGAGTCTTCAATTTATCAAGAATTTAACCATTATAGTCACCACATGGCTCAACTCTTAAAACCAAAATGCCTTAACAGATTCATATCCTCGAAAGTATTACAGTGGCTGAGCAAAAGACCGAGGAAGCTTCACATATCGTATTTACAGTATTAAACAATCAATTTTAAAAACCTTGGAACAATTTTACGTTTACCCTCAAGCATTTTTTCACGAGCCGTAGCTCACTTGTGAAACCCTAAGGGTTATCACTAAGGATGCCCTTACGACCTCCACCATTTATTTTCCAAAACTGAACAGCATGCTGCTACAAGAAGTGAACATTGTAATAACATACTACAAATACCATCGACAACACTGCAGACAAAATCAACGAAGGGTACCCAAGGTTGGGATCGAGGCTTACCAAGCCTTTCTTGCTCACCCTTCAACTTAAGAGGAATCGTCTTCAACCTTCGATGGTATATTTTCACCTACCATAAAACAAGAACAACTTAGAAATGTAATATTTATCTTGGTATAAATAAGTAAAATAAAATAAAAATGATTGGAAGAGTCGACATGACTCACCAGTTTTGGCATTAATCCTGTTAATGCCATGACCGAGGTTGAAGAACACGATAATGGCGAAGAACCCAAGTAGTAAACCTATTAAAGCCATGACTGAGCTCGAAGAAAAAGACAATGGCGAAGAACCCAAGCAGTAAGCCTGCAAAACAGCACGGGAAAACAAATAGTGACATTTGTTGTAGAGACCCGAGGAGGTCGAGGGTCTGTCAGCTTATTTCTCCATCCAAACAAACAACTGTTAAAGCCAAGTGAGTTTTTAGGGAAAAAAGTGAATGTAAATGCTTAGGGTTTAACCCCAAAACCCTCCTTCTAGTGAGCATCCACCACGTGGATCCCACTACTCTTGAAATACTTTTTAGTATTGATATAGTTTAACCTGCTTGTAACCCTGCGAATTATGAAAACATAATATTATAACAATTGTTGAAAATTGACAAGTTATTGTATGCAAAGTAATACTATTACTCTTGTTTTAATTTAAACAAGTCAGTGTTTGGTATGAGGAATCTTTGGGCTAGTTTATAGTTATTATGTTATGTATGTTGAGGTTTTAGCTAGGTTGTAGTTGTTATTAATACATCGACTACATGACTAGGTTAGGTTTGTTATTTTTGTAGTTAATCTATAGTTTCCAAAATAATAATGATAATTTTAGGGCTTAGGAAGTTCTAGGATTAACATGGTTAAAGACCATAGTTATAAAACAATGGGAATGTATTCTATTATTACAAACAACTAAAAGCATGTTGATAATTATATACAATCAATCATATAATTTATTTGCTTAAAAGAAATGATCACGTTATCAACTCCAAATTGTTACCAAGGTAGATTAATTTTTGCAAATGACCTAGGAACTCTTACACTTTGATAATTTAGACTTTATTTAGCATCACCTTGGTAGTTGAAGCTTGAGTCAAAAGATTAAAGAACTTTCCTAACTTACTCACTTAGTCTTCTGAGCCTTAAATTCTTACATTGTAAACTTGAAAGTAAGTTTTTACCTGTGAGTCCTGTACAAGCATTGGATCTGCATTAGTTTTGAAAAAGCTAAGTAAGCCTCAGGCTAACCACAAGCCCCCTTCATTAAGAAAATAAAATAGCCATAAGAATCATACACATTCGTACAAACAAACCAATGATCTGAACTCAATAATTTTTAACTCTTTAACTTTTGATGAATAGTTTTATTCAAGACTGAAAATCAATACAGATTGAGTACGGTTTGTGGGATGTGAATTATAAGTTAGTAATTAAATTATGTATCCTTTTACTTACAGTTAACTAAAGAGTATTAACTCCTAATCTTTTCTCTTTATGTCTTGTCTTTGTAAACTATCTGTTAACTAGACTAAAGTTAATTATTAAACTAGCATTTTGGCTATGATTTAGCATTTAATATCACATAGAAAATTTTTAAATTTTTGTGAATTTTTGGAGATGTTACATATGGTATCAGAGCCCAAGTTCAGAAACTAGGCCTGAAGTGGCTTAGCGCACGTATACAAAAATTAAATAGAAAGTATGGATACTGATTTATGATTTTAAATGTTGTTGTACATAATATTTTCTGAATTAGATTTGCAGGTATGGAAGGACTCGAAGAGTATGCTGAAGAGAGGTCCCTGTTAAACGAACAAAATAATTCTTGAAAAGATCCTGCTAAAGAATATATAACCAATAACTCATCTGAATAACTGGAAATTGTTAAGGATCTAAAAAATTAAATGGAGACTGTTAAAAAAGAAAATGAGAGAATTTTAAGAGCTCAAGAAGAGATGAATCAAATACTGTTGAAATTTTTTTATAACGAAGAAAAGGATAAACAGATAGAATATGACATTATGTCCTATCAACATAAGAGTAAAAGGTCAAAATACTCTAAAATTTAAAGCAGTTCTTCTTTTGAAATTAACGGTAATGCACATAGAAAGAAACACCAGAATTTTAGTGATAGTAGTAAGAGTAATTATCATTCTAGAAAGAAAAAATACAATCCTTATGAGGAGATTTATATGGAGTTCAAAAATATTAAACCACCAACTTTTATTGGTGAAACAGAAAAAGGAGAGGAATCCGAAGCATGGCTATCTGGAATGAAAAAGTACTTTTAGATATATAATTATTCAAATAAGTTAAAAGCGAGTATGGAAATATATAACTTAATTGAAAAAACCGACATTTGGTAGTAGGACATAAAACAAGTTAAGGGCATAAAAGAGAAGAGTATAAATTGGAGCACTTTTAAAAAGTACTTTAAAAAGAAATTTCTGTCAAAGCAATATTATGAGGAACGAGCTAAAGAATTTTATGACCTAAGGTTAGGAACTATGAGTATCAAAGAGTTAAATAGTAAATTTTTAAGCTTACTTTGATATGTGCCATATATTGTTGATGAAAAACCCAAGGTACCTGAGTTGTTTACCTTTTCATATTAAGGAAAAAATTGAATATGATAATCCCAAGACCCTTGAAGAGGTCATGCGAAAAGCAAATTTTTGCTATGAGTAGAACCGAAAAAGGGAGAACATGCCAAAGTGGAAAATAAAAAGGCCTAATAATAATTTTGAACCAAGGAAGAAAAATTTCAAACCAAATCGAAATTTTGGGCACAATAACTCATGCAATATTCCTAACAGAAAATTTCAAGGAAGTAATTCAAAAAGTAACCCACAGGAAAACCCTACTGTCACAAGTAATAAAGAATTTACAAATAATCATAGTAATTGTGTTAAAAATAATGAACGTAAGGAACCGATAAAATATTGGGAATGCCAGGGACCTCACTATGCATCAACCTGTCCTAGAAGGAAGAAGTCCGTCAACAACATTCATGCTGTGCGGGAAGAAACAACGATTGGTGATTTTGTGAGAGAGATGCCCAGAATCAATGCAACGCTGGAAAATAGACAGGCTAAATATCAGACTTCCATGGTGGAAGTAGAAGGTATGATAAACGATAAACCTATTTCTATTTTAATTGACCCAAGGGCTAGTCTGAGTTATGTTTCTCTTAGTTTAGTAGAGAAATTTTCAAAATCATGGGTGGTTCAATTAGCTACAGGAGCAAAAAGGAAAGGAATTGATTTTGTGAAATATTGGACATGATTTATGAATCAGTTTGAAACTTCTGTAAAGTTGAATGTACTTCCATTAGGCTCCTATGATGTATTAATTGGAATGGAATGGTTGGAAAAACATCGAGTAGTGTTAAATTGTTTTGATAAAACCTTTACCTGTTTAAATAACGTAGGAGAAGCAGTAATAGTAAATAGAATCCCTACGGAAAGAACAATCATACATATTTCTACCTTACAACTAAAAAGGGATGTTCGGAAGGGATGTAGATATTTTGCTGTAACTATAACTAATGAAGAACACATTAATAAAGAAGACAAACTAAAATTAGAAAATATACCAATTCTGAGAGGTTATTTGGATGTATTTTCAGAGGAAGTTCCAGGATTGCCTCCGAAAAGGGAGTTGGATTTCACTATTGACATGGTACCAGGTGCGATGCCTAACTCAAAAGCTCCTTACTGGATGAACATCCTGGAGCTTAATGAACTAAAATCGTAATTAAAAGAAATGATAGATAAAAAGTATATAAGGCCAATTGTATTACCCTGGGGAGCACCGGTAATTTTTGTTAAAAAGAAGGACAATACTCTGCACTTATGCATTGACTACCATCATCTTAATAAGATGACAATTAAAAATAGATACTCGTTTCCACGCATAGATGGTCTGTTTGATCAGTTATGCGGAGCTACAGTAATTTCAAAAATTGACTTAAGATCCGCTTATCATCAAGTCCGGATTAAGGATGAGGATATATTCAAGACGGATTTTAGGACCCGATATGGTCACTATGAGTTAATTGTCATGCCATTTGGGCTAACTAATTCCCTGTCAGTATTTATGTGTTTAATGAACAATGTATTACATAAATATCTAGATACGTTTGTAGTAGTTTTTATTGATGATATTTTAATCTATTCTAAGACTAAATAAGAGCACAAAGAACATTTAAAAATCATTTTACAAGTGTTAAGGGAACATCAGCTGTATGCCAAGTTCAGTAAATGTGACTTTTTCAAAGATAAAATACAATACTTGGGTCATGTAATAACTAACTTATGGGATCTTGGTTGACCCATATAAGATAAAATAAACTAACGAATGGATGGTCCCAAAGGATGTGACTGATGTACGATAATTCATGGGGATCACCGGGTATTATTGAAGGTTCATTGAAGGTTTCTCAAGGATCGCGAATCCCATAACTTCTCTACAGAAGAAGGGGAATAAATTTGTATGGGATAAAAAATGTGAAGAGAGTTTTAAGAAATTAAAAAAAATGTTAACTACTGCACCCATTTTAAGAATTGCAGATCCTAACGAGTATTTTGTTGTATGCACTGATGCAGACAACAATGGCCTTGGTGGGTTCTTAACTAAGGAATGACATGTAATACAGAACCTTAAAATTCATGAGAAAAATTACGCTACTTATGATCTACAAATTGCTGTCGTGTTACATGTATTAAAGACATGGTTCCATTAGTTGATCGGGAGAAAATGTATTTTAATGAGGGACAATAAAAGTTTAAAGTATTTGTTATATCAACCAAATTTAAACGCAAGGCAATCTAGGTGGATAGCTTTCCTTAGAGAATATGATTTTGAGATCCAACATATCAAGGGGAAGAAAAATAAAGTAGCTAATGCTTTGAGCAAAAATGTAATATTAAATTTTATGGCAGCAATCAGTACTTACAAAACAGATTTAGAAGATCAACTCAAAGAAGGAGTAAATTTGGATTAAAATTACCGAAAATTGCAAGCTAAAGTGGCAGAAAATGTAATTGAAAGTTTAAAAATAGGTTACAGTCTAAATGAAAAAGGTTTACCTATGAGTCCTGTACAAGCATCGGATCTGCGTTAGCTTTGAAAAAGCTAAGTAAGAACCAGGCTAACCACATGCGCCCTTTCGTAAGAAAATAAAATTACCATCAGAATCATGAACATTCTTACAAATAAATCAATGATCTGAACTCAATAATTTTTAACTCATTAACTTTTGATGAATAGTTTTATTCAAGACTAAAAATCAATACAGATTGAGTATGGTTAGTGGCATGTGAATTATAAGTTAGTAAGTTTATTCTGTAGCCTTTTAGTTATAGTTAACTAAAGAGTACTAACTCCTAACTTTTTCTCTTTATGTATTTTCTTTGTAAACTTTATGTTAACTAGACTAAAGTTAATTAGTAAATTAGCATTTTGGTTATGAATTAGCATTTAATATCATATAGAAAAATTTTAAATTTTTGTGAATTTTTGGAGATGTTACATATGGTATTAGAGCCCAAGTTCAGATACTAGACCTGAAGTGGCTTAGCGCACGTAAACAAAAAGTAAATAGAAAGTATGGATATTGATTTCCAAATTAGATTTGCAGGTATGGAAGGACTCGAAGAGTATGCTGAAGAGAGGACCCCGTCAATGAACAAAATAATTATGGCAAAGAACCTGCTAAAGTAGATATAGCTAATAACTCATCTGAATTACTGCAAATAGTTAAGGATCTAAAAACTTAAATAGAGACTATTAAAAAAGAAAATGAGAGAATCTTAAGAGCTCAAGAGGAGTTGAATCAAATACTGTTGGAAAATTTTTATAATGAAGAAAATGATAAAAAGATAGAATCTGACACTTTGTCCTATCAACATAAGAGTAAAAGGTAAAAATAATCTAAAATTGAAAGCAATTATTTTTATTAAATTAATGGTAATTCACATAGAAAGAAACACCAGAATTCTAGTGATTGTAGTGAGAGTAATTATCATTCTACAAAGAAGACATACAAGCCTTATGAAGAGATTTCTGGGGAGTTCAAAAACATTAAACCACCAACTTTTAATGGCGAAACAAAAAAAGGAGAGGAATTCGAAGCATGGCTATCTGAAATGAAAAAGTACTTTCAGATATATAATTATTCAAATCAGTTAAAAGCGAGGATGGAAATATATAACTTAACTGAAAAATACGACATCTGGTGGAAGGACATAAAATGAGTTAAGTGCATAAAATAGAACAGTATAAACATGAGAACTTTTAAAAATTAATTTAAAAATAATTTTTTGTCAGAGAAATATTATGAGGAACGAGATAAAGAATTTTATGACCTAAGTTTAGGAACCATGAGTATGAAAGTGTTAAATAGTAAATTTTTAAGCTTACTGCGATATGTGCCTTATATTGTTGATGAAAAACCCAAGGTACAATAGTTTCTCAGTTGTTTACCTTTTCATATTAAGGAAATAATTAAATATTATAATCCCAAGACCCTTGAAGAGGCAATGCGAAAAGCAAATTTCTGCTATGAGCAGAACCAGAAAAGGGAGAACATGTCAAACTAGAAAATAAAAAGCCATAATAATAATTTTTAACCAAGGAATAAAAATTTCACACCTAATCGAAATTTTGGTCACAATAACTCATGCAATCCTCCTAACAAAAAATTTCAAGGAAGTAATTCAATAAGTAACCCACAGCAAAACCCTACTGTCACAAGTAATAAAGAATTTACAAATATGTTGTTCAGGACATTTCACCCTTGTAACCTAGGGTTTGAGGTTACCAACTTACAACTAACTTGCAGAAAATTAGCTTTACAAATAATGGAAAAAGAATAGGAAGAAAGTATTGACTTACCCGATTAACGACGGTTGATCCAAGCTTGATCTTCTCCCACTCCAATCCTCTCCAAAGCTTCTAAGGATGCTTCTCTTCACCTGCAAAGAGCCAATTATTCAAGCAATATCTCATATATACATAAATAAAAGGTTAGATG
Organism: Pseudotsuga menziesii; assembly: GCA_001517045.1. Taxonomy (NCBI): domain Eukaryota; kingdom Viridiplantae; phylum Streptophyta; class Pinopsida; order Pinales; family Pinaceae; genus Pseudotsuga; species Pseudotsuga menziesii. The sequence goes on along the minus strand of LPNX010641484.1, from coordinate 220,023 downwards.
AAAAGAATAATAATAACATTATTGAACATATTCATTAAACCAATATACATGAGATAAACAATACAAGATTGGAAGAAAAATTCTCTTTATTAACAAAAGGTGAATAGATAAGAATTCAACACAGCTTCTAACACAAGGACTCCTCTACAACCAAGGACTTTGATTTCTGATGCTCCAATACTTTGAAGATATATCACCAGCATAAATTTTCTCTCCAAAAATTGTTTGATTAGCCCCACCCCAAGGCCTTTGTTTATAATTTGGGAAATAGAGTGGTTTCGAAGGTTGGGATGGTTGAGACAGTTGGGATAGTTATCGATTATGGCCCAACTAATCTCATCTAATATTGATTTATATTTTTTTAATGTCAAATTAAGGTAAATGTGGGTATTAATACAGGAAAATCACGTATGACACACGTGTTGCTCGAAGAAAACTCACGTATGTAAGGTATACGCGGGTTGCAATGCACATAGTCACGTATGGTACACAATTTGCAATGCACATAGTCACGTATGCATACCAAGACTTAGAATAAAAATATATAAAGTTGGTTTGAAGATAATGCATAAAAGGACATGCACATCTATAGTGTTTTGGCCACTTCAATCCAAATTGTCCTTTTGTGTACCGACATGATGAATGTCAGCACTCGGACGGAGAAGTGCCATTTTGGCTGATAACAGATGCCCCCTAATGTGTGAGGTCAGAGGGAAGCGATGGCCGAAATACATTACAATCTTAGTATTGGAGAACTCAGAAGTCCAAGGAAGCAGAGGAAGTACCTAAAACAAATACATATCAATGTCATATACAAAATCATATCTAAGGATGCCATTTTCAATATACTGGAACACTAGTTCCTTTACAATATTGATTACATCATATAATACGGGTACACGACCATGTATATTACAAAGGTGGATCGAAGCCACAATATACAATGATTAGTATTCAAAATTTGGAAACTGTGTAAGGTGAACACAACAAAATCTTGCGCAACTCAGGTTATAGATGTAAACCCAAGGTCTTTGTCTAAACCCAAAGGAACCAGTACAATCCAAGCCATGTGAATAGATGTGTTGAAGTCAAACATAGAAAGGATTCAACAAATTGTCAATCAATAGGTGAAACTGACAACTGAAGCAAAGGAGTTCACCAATGATGAAAGTGAATCCTAAGGTACCATCGTCAAAACTCTAGGTCTTCGTCTTCAGGAAATGATGATGAGAAACATGCTGTGATGAGGAAGGAAATAGATCGTCCAACTGATCACAAGAGTGACTAGGAACTGGATAAGAAAAGGCAGACACAAGTAATAGTCAAATAGGATAATGATGGAATCATGATAATAAGCAGAAACAGGGATAAATCATTGAATAGTGAGCACGACACAGAGATGACCCAAGGAAACTTTTAACTTTGAAGATAGGACAACTAGACTTATCCGTCATGTAGGAGACATGATCAGATTCCCCATGTATAAAGGACAAGTGGAGGAGTAAGATAAATCGAAGTGATAGCTGAAACTGAAAGTGTACACTGAGACATGAGTATCAGAAATTTCAGAGAGTGCTATGTTCAAGGAGGACATGTTGCCACCATTTGTAACCCAAAAAGAAAACTTCTTCCATGTCTTTCCTGTTAAATTTTAACGAGTCCAAGAAAGTCAACACAGGTATCTCTTCATTTTTGACAAGCTTAAAGAGGGAAGATAATAGTGCTTGATGAAGTCACCGATTCATGGATTTTATGAGCCCAAACTAGTACATGCTCATTGGTTTTTTCATGTTTAGAGAGTCCAAAAACTCTGAACAAGACTCCAGGGGGTTCCTTTTTCGTCCAATTTAGTTTCCTGAGGTCGAAAAAGTATAAAACATACCACAGAAGAACTCTCTTAACTTCCGAAGAAGAAAAGACACACCTTTTTTCGTACTTAGTCAGGGAGGTCTGAAAAAGGTTAAATTACCACCTATCCAATGCTCCTTCAAGAGAAGTATATAGATTGAGTTTAACGAGTGTGAAGGAAACCAAGATCACTCAGAAAGATCCATTTGATTACAAGGAATGGGGCATACAACAGTAAACTCGATGCTTTTTTCTTTAATGTTTAATGAGCATGACAAAGACATAAAGTACACTCAAAATATTTTTCATGTTTAGGTCTAGAGCATGGAAAAGAGAAAACTAAGTGTTGGGCACCCTATATGCAAGTTAATTAAAGCCAACATACAAAGTGTTCAATATAAATTGTCAACCCAGGGAAGTCTCTTATTTCAAGGATAATGTGCACTGTATATGCTTAAACATTAAGTAGCTGATACTATAAATGAATGACCCTACTTTCTTGTTTAGCCGAACTCGTCCCATAATCTACTTAATCTACCTTACCTTTTTAATAATGCAATTACAAATACATTCTTACAATCCTTAATCTAGAGTTAAGAGATTTAGGAAACAAACATCTAGATTATGTTTGCAGAAAGTTAAATCCTTAATTACCAAACCATTCTAAAAGATTCAGGAAACAATATCTAGATTACTTTTACAGAAATTTAAATCCTTAATTACCAGGCCATATAAAGATCCATCTCATCTATCTTGATTCGACTGAATCTAGGAATTCAAGGAATAGGAATTAAGTTCTATAATTATAAATGTGAAGGGATAAACTGCAAGGATCTAAAGAAAATAACAATTGAAATAACTAGGGATGAACAAGGCTGTCACAGCTATCACACAATTGCATAAGAGAAAGTTAAACTACACAGTCGACTGTCATACCACACCACTACAGTTTACAGGGGATGCAATTACTGATCATTCAAATGAACACACAACAAATCGATGACTGTTGCATCTTACTGTAAATAAAGGAAATTATCACAAAATACAAATGATACAAAAAAATAAATAAAATACCTAATTAACTCAACAATCCTTTTAGGAAGGCGGGCCCAACCTTCACATAGAGATGCTAGAAGTAGCACACGTTAAAACACCGAGATATGAAGAGTAAAACTCCTTGTATTAAAATGGCAGATGAACACGCAACCTCAGTTACAGCTTATACAATAAATTTGATTAATTTTTGACACCTGGCTCAAAATAGTTCCCAGTATTTATACAATTACAATCATAACATCTTCCCACTATTATTGGGTAGCCATAAAAATCTCTAATCTTTAGGCTGCCCCAATTACGATAAGCTATTATAGTCGTGGCAAGATGAAAGTAGAAAATATAGGAAGGTTGTTACTCGAGCCAGAAATGACGAACATGATCAATTGAAAAGATAATTTGTGGATTGCAGCTATTCTTGAGCAGCGACACACTGTTGCCTCTGAATTTGTTGCAGCCTGTTGTAGTTACCTTTGTACAGCTCGCATGGAATAGTATCCTTGGACCATGTTCTTTGGGCAACGATGGAATGGATGGCGATCATATTAGAAATGAATGTTCATCCTTCTCTTCACATGTTCAGCCCACTACACTTGTATCCTTTACATCTCGAATGATATTTATAAAACCACCATATGCTAGCATAATTCAAGATGTAAAGCCCTGATTACAACAATCCTAAGCATTAATAAAATAAGACAATGATTAACCATACCTGTATGAATTGAGGGACCGAGTGAAGGAAAAACATTTTTTTAGTGTACATAATAGAGTAGGATAAGGAAAAAATAGGTAGGTAAAGGTGGTAAAAAAGGGTTCATTTTTGGGCCCAACATCTCCCCCCAATTGTCCTGTTGCATGTCCCCATGCAACAACCTCCATTAGTCTGAATCTGAATATGGCATTGTACTTCATTCATGGAGAGAAGAAAATTTATATGGCGTTCCCTTTTTTTCCAAGAATCCCTTATGGACAAACCAATATTCCCAACACCTTTGCTCTTCTGCCTTTGTTAATGAGAAGTATTCCCTGTATGGTTTTGCTGGCCACCAGATGATAGGAAATCTGAATTTGAGTCACACCCAATTAAATCCACATTACTTCATGCATACAACATATCCCTCAAACCCGGAAAGTGCATGTTTAAAATTCCTATAACAGTAGGGATACCTATTTCTCAGGGTTTAAGAGGAAGCCTGTCATCTGTGTTGGCTACCGTCCAAAGCCAATTGTTGATTCTTGGAAATCTGGATGACACAAGTAGAGATAACATTTTCTTGAAGTTATATTATCCACTAAGTTTGGATGGGACACAAGAGTACATTCTGATGACGAGCAAGGAGAAGACGAGGGTTTTGAGGTTCACTTCGAATCCAAAGGCTAGAGTGGGACTCATTATGAGAGAAAGTTTGGAAGGATCTTTCCTATTGAACATGATTGCTAACAAAGGAGGAAAAATCCCTCAGCTGAACATCACCTAAGAAAGGGATAGGATTTGAATGACAATCCAAGGGACAAGCCAACTCATGCAAATAAAGCTCATAAAGCAAGTTCTGCTCCTCAGAGTCACTTCCAGAAATTTTTATAGGAATTTAGTTGATGTTGCTATTTCATACGGTCTCCCTTCTTTTACATCCCTTAGTTTGAATCAAATGAACTGGTCAAATAAAAAAACAAGGTAAGAGGAGGATGGTACTCTGGTACCCAACAATTCCTGAGAAAGAGTATATAGCTGATCTTTTCCCACCTGCATGGATTTTAACTTTTTCAGATCCTTTAGCTCCTTCTGTAATTCTTCCCCACAGAGTTTTTGGGACACGATTTCTTCTTCCCATCTTTCCTTCAATTCCCTGATGGTCTTCCTATGTTCAACAAAGGAAACTATCCCTTCTTGATACATCTCCACTTGAATCCCCCCCTTCCTCACTTATATTCTTAGGATTGAGAGTTATTTTGTCAGCCTCAGGATTTCTTCATCTTCAACATGTTCTACATTATTAGAATCCAAATTGACAAAATTTTGAGGAAGTTGAGTCCATACCTTATCATCTGATGTTACAATTTGAACATCATGTACTACCTGCGGATACTTCTGAGATCACTTCTGGGGGTGCTGGTTCTTGTGTAACAACATCCCTTCCTTAAATTTCCCCTGCACCAACTTCAACCATAGGTGCCTCTAAAATGACTTATGGGATGCTGGTTCTTGTGTAACAACATCCTCTCCTTGGAGTTCTCCTATAGCAACCTCAACAACTAATTGTGAAGATGTTGGTTCTTGTGTGAGAACCTCTTCCTGAATTTTGATCTCCCCATCTGCCTGATTTTCAGCTACAGCTTTGACAGGGGGATGCAAGGCAACTGGTTCTTGTGTAACAGAGCCCTGCCCTTCTATTTCTTAATGCTGCTGGGGTTGTGGAGTTGCTTCCATGTATTCTGCAATATGGAGCTATTCTTCAAGGATTTCAGTGTGCCCTGAGGATTGTGATTGTATTTGTTCATCCTCCCCTAAATCCAAATCAGGAATTATATCCACTTCGGGATTGATTCCTTCTTACTACCTGAGAATCTTCATAGAAATTTCTAGGGAGGTTGGTTCTTATGTGACAACATCCTAGTTAAATTCCTCATTTTCCTACTGTCGGGGTTCTGTTTCTATTAATTATGTTTCTTGAGATGGTTTAGGAGTCACAGCGCAGACTTCTTCATTAAATTCAAGAATATTTTCAACCTTTGGTTCATTTACCCCCATTTGGGTGGAAACTTCAATGAGAATATTCAGGGATGCTAGTTCTTGTGTATTAGCACCCTGTTCAACTTCATCATCATCCTGCTATTGGGGTTCCATTTCTATTATTTTTGTGGCCTGGGATGGTTCAGGAGTCACGTCATAGACTTCTTCATTGAAATCAGGAATAATTTCAGCCTCTGGTTCATCTGTCCCAATTTGGGTGGCAACTTCAACATGGATATTCGGAAATGCTGGTTCTTGTGTATTAGCACCCTTTTTATCTATTACTTCCCTTTGCTGGAGTTTCTATTGGGGAACTTCATGTCCTTGTTCTTACACATATGTAGGTATGAGTTGTTGTGTCCCAAAGGAACGAACTATGACTTTGTACCCTGACTGGTTAAAGATTTCTCCACAGACAGGGCAGACCACTCTTTCTTTCTCCTCACAATCCTCGGTAGGAGGTGATCCTTCTAATCTGTCTGTAGCTTCAACTAGTGTGTGCAACTTCCTTTCTACCTGTTTTCTGCATGCTTCCTTCCAATTTTCTAGTTCTTTCCAAAGTGATTGTACTTCCTCTTTTAATAGACCATTTTTCATATAGAATTACCTCAATTTGAGGTTCTTCTGCAGTTGGTTCTTGTGGGGCATCATTTGCTTTGGGTCTCAGAATGGGGAATTCAATATGTGCTTCTAGGGTTGCCCATATTTCCCACGCTGCTTCAGCTCCTATGACTGACCTGGTTCTTTCTTCTTATTGGTGGTGATGCCTGTATTTCTTCTTTTGATCTCCTTCTTTTCCTCCGTGGTGCAGGAATCTCCAGATTTGCAGCTGATGTGGAAGGGATATCTTCTGTCTCATTGTTTTCCTATTCTTCTTCAATTAGAGTTCCCCTCCATTAAGGGGAAGATTCAATGGTCAACACCTCTATGTTTCCTTATGTTATCATGGCTCTAACATCCTCATCTTTAGCTGTCGCAACATCTAATGCTGCTCCAGCTTTAGCCTCTGCTATCAGAGATTCCATCTTATTTAATCTCTCCACAAGGTTTTCTCCTGCATTTTCCTCCAATTATTCTGCTTCATCATCTGACTGATCATCCGATCCAGTCTCATTTCCCCCAAACTAAATTGGAGGGACTCTGATCCTCCTGTTGCTCCTCGTCTCCCCCCAACTGTACATTTGCATGCTCCTCTGGATTTTGAACAACCCCCAAGAGTACAGGTATTGCTACTTCTTCCTCTATTGGAACGCTAGTCAAAAGGGCGGGTTCCTGGTTTATCTAAATTTGACCTGTGAATTGCTCCAAGGTTTGGTTCCTTTGATGTAAGGCTCATAAAATTATTAATTTGATTAGGCCATGGTGGGTAAGGGAGGAGTTTGGGTGCTTGGTTTTTCTAACAAACCCCGCCATATGGTGTAGGTCATTAAATAGATAAAATGGAATGTTCAGTAAGGCTCTATGGCGGAGATGAGATAATAGCGGAAGTTCAGAATAATAAATAGTTTGATACCTACCTTAATAGGTGATATACTTCTTGAGGAAAACTGCTACTTGATCCCATGGTCGAGGTAGTGACTGTAACACTATCCCTCTCCTTGAATGATGAATTTTCTCCCCCTCTATTAGAAAATCCTGTACTGCAGCAGCATTGGGGGTTCTTTGACCAAACCAGGCTCTTCCCACCTGAGGAAGGACGGTGACTTCAGCCACCATTGCTTCAAAGACTTCTATACGTAAACCCTAAACCTCTGAGTGGGTTTCTGTAAGATTTAAGGAAAATTGTAGATCTGTCTCTCGATGAAACCCATTCAGGCGTTAGAAGAATTCAATCCATCCCGCAGCTTCAAAAATAGCAAAAACTTCAACATTTATTATTATTTCTTGTGCATTTGGAGGTTCATACTGAGTTGGGATACCCATGTTTGTTTGAATTCAGAATTCTTTATCATTCTGATAGGTTACAGGTCCCGACAATGGAGGTTAAAGAACAGAGTATGTGTGAACAGCTAAGAGTGGAGTTGGGTAAATTCAAAAAGTTTAAGAGCATGGAAATGTTTGGAATTTTATCCCAAATTAGGAAAGGCAGTGTTTATCAGGTAACTTAAATGACCATTAATTTGTATGAGTGGACAGTTAATTTTATGCAGGTGTAATAATGGGCACATAAAGGAAGGTATGATTAATGTTGTCAAATCTAGTTAACGCTTCATCAAGTAAATAATCATAACCATACCTTCAAAAATATGCGAAGAACGGTGACCTTTGAGAATAGTAAAGCATGTGAAGTGCAGCCATTAAATTTGATCATTATTGCAGGTGTGTTGTAATGAACTTTGTTTCCAGCGGACCAAAACCATCGTGTCAATATTGTTAGAAACATAATAAATGCTATGAAGTAAATTGGAATTGCCAACATCATGAATTGGGGCAGATCTAGAGGAATTGCTAACCAAGGTTGCAAAGAGTTTTTCCAATAATGGAGGAGTCATAACTATGAACCATAGAGAAATCAAGCAGTTTGGTGGAGTCGTAGCCGTGAATCATAGAAAAATTAGCCATTTTTGGCGGAGTTGCAGCCGCTGGAAAAGGTAAAAATTGTAAAAATGGAACGGTGTCGTAGCTGCCGGAAAAGGTAAAAATGCATTAAGTTATGGTGTTGCAGCTGCGTGAAATGGGGTAAAGGGTCGGATTTTACGGTGTTACAGTTGCAGAAAAATGGAAAAATAGGCAACGTTTTACGGTGTTGCAACTGCCTGGAATGGGATAAAGGGTGGGAGTTTACGGTGTTGCAGCTGCAGAAAAATGGAAAAATAGGGAAAGTATTACGGTGTTGTAGTTGCGTAGAATCGGGTAAAGGGAGGTATTTTACGGTGTTGCAGCTGCAGAAAAATGGAAAAATAGGCAAAGCATTACGGTGTTGTAGTTGCGCGGAATGGGGTAAAGGGAGGTATTTTACGGTGTTGCATCTACGCGGAACGGGGTAAAGGGAGGTATTTTACGGTGTTGCAGCTACAGAAAAATGAAAAAATAGGCAAAGTATTACGGTGTTATAGCTGCAACGAACTTGTTCAAGGAGTTTTCTTCTGATGCAAGAAGTTACAAAAGGATGACCTTGGTCGATAGGCCCAATTATGACCATTGCTCATGAGGCGCATCCCTACACATCTTATTAAAAAAATGGATCAAGTGTAAAGGAAAATAAAAATAATAGTAAAAATATCAATTTATTTATGTAAAAAAATTTATGTAAGATTTCCAGTGATTATCTAAAGATTGACAGGGGTAGGGAAAGATTCCTGCCCTTGTTCTAACTGGTATTCTGGATCAGCTGCAATCTGTGAAGTGAATGCGTCTTTTGAAATGGGCTTATGGTACAATCACAGCCTGTGACCATTGGCAAATAATGGTGCATGATTCTCATCAGTGGTTACCAGGTGGACTATACAATTATCAAATACTCTGTCTACTAGGTATGGGGTCAACCATCTTGTGCGTAACTTACCCTTGAAGTCCCTCTTGAATCTTGAATCGTATAATAATTCCTAGTCTCCTTCATAGAAGAATTTCTTTTTTATGAATCAGTCATGCCAATTGGATCTCTGTTGTTAGATTAATACTGTCTAATCCATAGCAACTAAACAGTTCTCATCAAGTTCATTCAGTTGATTCAATCTTCTCTTCTGGGATCTAGCCNGTCTTCAAAGTCTTGATTTCAAATTCAATGGGGAAGACAACACTTTTCCCATACACCAAGTCATAAGGAGAGAAACCTGTAGTATTGTGCCAAGTAGTACTATATGCCCACAATGCTTTCAAAACTCTATCAGCCCAGTCTCTATGATGGCTCCTGACTGTTTTGGTGAGGATGGCTTCAATAACGTTTTTAGTGCTTTCCACTTGGGCATTGGCTTGGGGATGGTATGGTGAAGCTATATGGTGCTGAATATGGTACTTCTGTAGCAGAGCTTCAAATTGATGCAACACAAACTGAGGTCCTCCATCTGTAAGCACTTACTTGGGTGCTCTGAAATGGGTAAATATTTCACCATATTGGAAATCGATCATAGCTTGGCCATTGGATTTCACCAAATCCACAGCTTCTACCCATTTTTTCATGTAGTCGGTACAAACCAAGATGTAGGATTTCTACCTGGAATGAGGGATGATAGGACCAACAAAATATAAGGTCCATCTGTCAAAAGGTTCAACCACCAGTTGTGGTTAAAGAGGCATTTGATCCAATCTGTTAGGTTGGCCCATCCTCTAGCAGCTGTCACAAGACTGGACATATATTTTTGCATCTCTGAAAAGGGTCGACCAATAGTATACCATTCTCAGTGCTTTGTGTCCTCTCCTCTTGTCTACAAAATTTCCCCCACAAGTCTCGTCATGGTAGGCCTTCAGAATATGGAATATTTCATCTTTTCTTACACATCTTTTGATCTCAAGATCAGGGCCTATGTAGAAGAGATGACCGTTTATCCAACAACACCTGGCACTTTTTTGAATAATTTTCCTCTTTTCTATTTTTGACAAATGTGTCGGAAGCTTCCCTGCATCTAAGTAGTTAGCAACATTTGCATACCAAGGGGAGTGAGATGAAACTGCAAATAAGTGTTCATCTGGAAAAGAGTCCTCAATAGGCAGATTATCATCATTGTTAGTAAAACGAGATAATAAATAAGAAATTTATTTTTCTTTTCCAGGTCTGTTTATAATGGTGATATCAAATTACTGTAATAATAATAGCCATCTAGTTACCCGAGCATTTGTAACAGGTTTATTCATTAGATACTTGATGGCTGAGTGGTCAATGTGCACAAAGGTAGGATATCTAGTGATATAATGTCAGAATTTGTTAATGGAGTAAACAATGGATAAAAACGCCTTCTCGGTAATAGTATAATTAAGTTCAGTAGGGGCTAAGTTTTTGCTAATATAATAAATTGCATAAGGTGCTTGACCATCCTACTGTCCTAAAACTGCTCCAATGGCGGAATCAGAGGCATCTGAAGAAATGTGAAAAGGCAGGGCCCAATTGGGCCCTCTTAGGATGGGAGTTGTGGACAACTTCTCCTTAAGTTTAACAAACGCTATTTGGCATGCCTCATTCCAAGTAAATTTCACATCCTTCATTAACAATGAAAACAAACGAGAGGCAAGTTTGGAAAATCTTTCTATAAATCTTCTGTAATATCCAGCATGCCCTAAGAAAATTTGCACTTATTTATGAGTTCCAGGAGTAGGTATATTTTTTATTACCTTTATTTTAGAGGGGTCTACCTTGATGCCATCATCAAAGATAAAATGCCCCGACACTACCCCTTCACTCATCATCATATGGCACTTTTCAATGCTGAAAGATAGCTGGGTCTCCTCGCAGCGTGTTAAAATCTTTTCCAAGTTTTTCAATGCTTCTTCAAAGTCTCTGCCATAAGGAGTAAAATCATCCATGAAAATTTCCATACTATCATTAACCAATTCTGAAAAGATGCCAATCACAGCTATTTGAAATGTGGCTGGTGCATTGCATAAGCCAAAGCGAAGTACTTTGTATGAAAAATTTCCCCAGGGACAGGTGAAGGTAGTTTTATCCTGGTCTTCAGGAGCAATCTGGATTTGATTGTACCTGCTAAACCCATCCAAGAAGGAGAAAAACTTCTTCCTGGATAAGGTATCAAGTACTTGATTGATGAAAGGCAGGGGAAAGTGATATTTCTATGTTGCCTTGTTCATCTCTCTATAGTCCACACATACTCTCCATTTACCATTCTTCTTGGGTACTATCACGAGTGGAGACACCCACTCGCTGTCTGAAATGGGATATATAAATCCTGCTTCCAAGAGTTTTTGAATTTCTTCCTTCACTATGTCCCTAAGATTTGGATTCATTCTTTGTTGAGGTTGGTACACAGGACGGGAGTCACTTTTGATATAAATGTGGTGGGTGCACATATTAGAAGGGACGCCTTCATGTCTGTGTACTCCCAGGAAAATTCCCCCCTATGCTTTTTTAAGAGAGTGATTAGGCATTCCTATTCAGCTGGGGCAAGACTAGGATTGATATTCAGGGTTTTTCTAGACTCCACCTCGACAGGAACACTTTTTAAATTTTTTAACACTAGAACTATGTGAGTATCACTGATTAATGTCTCCTCTGTGAGATTTTCTTGTTCCTCTTCACCTAGAGTAGCATTCAGGATCTGATAAATTTTCTTATTGAAAGAGGTGGGTTCATTGATGAAATTATTAATGGCATCGTCTTCAGTTTCATCTTTAAAAGTCAAGGCCTTCCCTACCATTAATAATGTATGAACGCCCTCTTCTTCCTCTGGCTCTATCCATAACGGAGTTTCAGCTTCTAAGCTCGACTAAGCTGGAGGATAGAGAGTGAGGTTCTTTATCTTGGTTCCATCTAATATGGTCATAGACCGAGACCAACAGCCGATGCAAGAATCAACTGTAGCTAACCAGGGCCTTTCCAGGATCAATGGGTGTCATCCTAGCTGTGACTTAGGTTGTAAAAACAAGAAGTCGGTGGGATATTCCCAATAATCAACTGAGATAATGAGATCATCCAAGATTCATTTAGGTTTAATAGTAGATCTATCTGCCAGTTCTAAAATGATAGGAGTTGGCCTGAGATTAGTGAGCCCAAGTTTGCTTAAAGTTTCAATGGTCATGACGTTAATTGCTGTGCCTAAGTCTACCAGTACGTTGGGTATTTGTGTGCTCCCAATATACACAGTGACAGTGGGACTTCCAGGATCGTCGTATTTGGCGAAGAGGGTCTTCCCCATTATTAATTTAGATAATTTCCCTGTGACATGAACAGTGGGAGGATCCTTGGGTTTTCTTCCTAGTTTCCTTGTACATAGATCCCAAACGGTTTTGGCATAGATAGGTACATCTTGAAGGGCCTAAAGGAGTGGAATTTTAACATAAATATTTTTTAACTCTCCTAGGAGGTTAAATTGAGGTTGTCCCACTACCTTCGGTAATATTAATATTTCAGGGTATGGTGGTTCCCTAATCAATTGTGTAGGCTATGTGTTGATAAATGTGTCTTTTTGTGTTTTAGCCAGCATATTGGTAGGATGTTCAACTTCTTCAATAATGGGGGTTGCTGTATTGGATAAATACTGTTGGTTCATCCTTTCTTCATGCACAGAGGATGGAACATCCTCAATGATTAAAGGCTCCACTACCCTCCTTGATTGTAAGCGGATGTCGTTGCAGGGTAATGGAGTAATGGAGTAAGCAAGCATGTTGGCAGTCTCAAACTGATGGACTGATTTATTATTTGGGTTGGGGTTAGGTTCAGCAGGAAGCTATGGTTGTATCGACATATTGGGAACAACATTATTTTGGAGTTACAGCTGCAACTGCTGATAAGCTTGAGGATATTATTGAGGATTGTATAGTTGATGAGGAAACATTTGATGTGGAAGCTGTTGAGGAAGTTGGTTATGGGGGAATTGGTTCCCTGGATGGAAGTTCCTCCATCCAGGAGACCAATAATTTTTTTGGTTTGGTGGCTATGTCCAAGGGTTCCAGGAGTTAAAATTTTGTGTTGGAGGTTGAGAGGGATACCATTGATGGTTAGAATAAGATTAAGGAAATTGTGTATTCATGTGCTGCATATTATTCCAATTATTCATGTTATTCAAAAATGGAAACAAGTCTAGAGCCATACCTTGATTCCGAGGCTGCCAGGGATTTTTCTATGTAATAAAGTAGGTCGGTTCCACATTTGGAGTTGATTCGTACAGAAATGCCTTCACTTGAGGTAGTGAAGGGCATTCTTTTGTGTCATGGTTCAACTCACATAGCTGACACACTTCTACCTTGTCTAGCGGGCACTCCTTCAGAGGGTGGTTCTTCCTACATTTAGGGTAGAATATACCAAGTGTGAGATCGTCTACTGCTTGTTTCTACTTTGCCCTCAGGACATCTATTTTCGAGGAGATGGATCTCATCATTTCTGTCTTGAAATTTTCAAGGGGATTTCCTATTTCTGCTCGGGTGGCTCCTCCATTAGATGACATTTGTGTTCTGTCAAAGACATAAGTTCTAATTTGTCCCATTTGTCCCGTTTATTGTTCCTGGAAGTTCCCCTAGAATATCTTTTGCATAGTTCAATTATATTTTCAAAGGACTCCTTTGAGATATCCCCCTTTCCTAACAGGTTCAACATGTCTAGGAAATATTCCCTAATACCATGAAGTAGGATTATTTTGAGCACATCTAACCGCATATTAGTTTGTCCATCTCTCTGCACATTATATAAAATCCTTTCAACAAAATCTTCCAGACTTTCATTGTCCCTTTGTACCATTTTAAACAGTTCTTCTCTCTTGTCCTTGGTATTGCAATACTCCTGATATTTATCCAGGAACACCAATTTCATTCGGTCCCAGGTAGTGACGGTTCCTTCTCCCAAGCTCATGAACCAATGTAATGCATTGTCCTTCAGAGTGGCAGGAAAAAGTTTTAGCTTCTGTGCATTGGTGGTGTAGTCGTAGCTACGACAGAGGATTTCAATTCAAAAATAAATTCATCTGGATCCTCTGCCGCTTTTCCATAAAAGTGAGGCAACACCGATGGCGATATATTTTTCATAGGAGCTATCCCCTCTGGATGTTGAATTGGGAACTAGAGTGTAGAAATCATCCATTCAGGCAGGGATTTACCCTCGTGATGATGATTTTATTCCATTGCTTCTTCATGATCTTTGGGATTGCGTCTGTTGCTCATATCTTCTTCTGCTTTATCCTCTTCATCCTTCCACTGATCGTTAAATTTTTGATGGAACTGTGTCCATTCCTCTTCAGTCACAACCTTCCCGTTAATGTGATAGATCAGTTCTCAGTCAGTTGATCCTGTAGTACTAACTGTGTCTTCCTCCGCAGGGATATCCGAGGGTGTTGCAGCTCCTCGTGTGTTCTCCACTGTGGAAATTGATGCTGCCACTCCAGAGGTAATTGGGCTTCTTATAATAGGTGTTTCCTAATGGTGAGCCCCAGTAGAAGAATTGGTCCTAGCAACCAGATCGCCAATGAATGTCCTTCTTCCCAATGTTGGATTTCACCCACGGCCTCGACCACCTGCAATGTTAGTGTTCTATGGGGTGCTGGGATTTATAGGATTTGCATGTCGTACCCTTCTTGTATTCATGCAACCCAATACATGCAAACTTAAAAAGTAAAGAAGAATGAATAAGTATAATTACTGGATGCAACTACTATGGTGTCTAATGATTATCCTCCTCGACAACGACGCCAAAATTTTGGGAACCCTAGATGAAAGTTAGTTAAAGCCAACATACAGAGTGTTCAATATAAATTGTCAACCCATGGAAGTCTCTTATTTCAAGGTTAATGTGCACTGTATATGCTTAAACGATAAGTATCTAATACTGTAAATGAATGATCCCACTTTTCTGTTCAGCTGAACTCATCCCATAATCTAATTAATATAGCTTACCTTCTTAAGAATGCAACCAAAAATACCTTCTTACAATCCTTAATCTAGAATTAAGAGATTCAGGAAACAAACATCTAGATTAATTTTGTAGAAAGATAAATCCTTAATTACCAAACCATTCTAAAATATTCAGGAAACAATATCTAGATTACTTTTACAGAAAGTTAAATCCTTAATTACGAGACCATCTAAAGATCCATCTCAACTATCTTGATTTGACTGAATCTAGGAATTCAAGGTACAGGAATTAAGTTCTACAATTATAAATGTGAAGGAATAAACTGAAAGGATATAAAGAAAACAACAATTGAAATAACTAGGGATGACTAAGCTTGTCACAACTATCACACAGTTGCATAAGAAAAAGTTAACCTACATAGTCGACTGTCACACCACACCACTACAGTGTATAGGGGATGCAATTACTAATCATTCAAATGAACACACATCAAATCAATGACTGTTGCAGCTTACTATAAATAAAGGAAATTATCACAAAATCCAAACCATACAACATAATAAATAAAATACCTAATTAACTTAGCAATCCCTGTGGGAAGGTGAGCCCATCCTTCACACAGAGATGCTGGAAGTAGCACACGTTAAAACGATGAGATCTGAAGAGTCAAACTCCTTGTATTAAAATGGCAGATGAACATGCAACCTCAGTCATAGCTTATACAATAAATTTGATTAATTTTTCAACCCTTGGCTTGGAATAGTTCCTAGTATTTATACAATTACAATCATAACATATTCCCACGATTATCGGGAAGCCATGAAGATCTCTGATCTTCAGGCTGCCCCAATTATGATAAGCTGTTACAGTCGTGGCAATATGAAAGTAGAAAATATAGGAAGGCTATTACTCAAGCCAGAAATGATGAACATGATCAATAGAGAATATACCCCATGGATTGCAGCTATTCTTTAGCAGCGACGCACTGTTGCCTCTGAATCTGTTGCAGCCTGTTGCAGTTACCTTTGTATAGCTCGCATGGAATAATATCCATGGACCACGTTCTTTGGGAAATGATGGAATGGACGGCGATCATATCAAGAATGAATGTTCATCCTTCTCTTGGAATGTTCATCTCGGTACAACTGTATCCTTTACATCTCGAATTATCTTTATAAAACCACCATATGTTAGCATAATTCAAGATGTAAAGCCCTGATTACAACAATAATAAGCATTAATAAAATAAGACAATGATTAACCATACCTATATGAATTGAGAGACCGAGTGAAGGAGAAACATTTGTTTAGTCTACATAATAGAGTAGGATAAAGCAAAAAGAGGTAGGTAAAGGTGGTCAAAAAGGGGTCATTTCTGGGCCTAATACTAAGCTTATACCGGGCGTTCCTTTTCTATAAATTTAGTCCCTTAGGTTCGGAAAAGTGATAAATCTATGCCTGAGAATACTCTTCTCAATTTTGTAGAAACGAGAGTGATCCTTTCTCGTATTATTCCACATGGTACAAGAAAGTGATAACCTACCACTAATGTGGATTCCCATTCACATATTCTTAACGAGCCTAAATCGACAAGTTTACTCGGCAGTCAATTCTATTTTGAGGAGTTAGACCTGGGCCTAAAGAAACTCCATAAGGGTGGGGAGCCTTATAAAAATGGAATATCTTGTAAAAAGAGACCAAAATGAGGCTCAATTTGGCATGAAAAGTAGCTAAGAAGGCTCCTCTAACCTACGACAAATGCAGCATGAGTACCAAACAACAAAAAATGTGTTCTAAACTAGGGTACTCATGGAAGGAAAGCCCTATCCATGGAAGAAAAATGGTATAGACAAGGTAATAATGGTTAACCACCATAGTCCATGGTTAAAGTAGTGATCCTAGGGTTAAGTTGGATTAGGTGTAAATGCAAAAATGCATATAAATGACCAAAATCCTAACCTATATAAGTGAATAACCACTTTGAAGTAACTTTGGACCTGTTGCATTAGGCAAAAATGAGAGGGTATTAGTTGATTGTTAAATAGAAATTAAAACTATAGGTTAAAAAACCCACATTTTGATATTATTTCTATAAATAGTTTAAAATAGAAATCAAAATCACCATTTCATACTTTTACCCAATATAAGCAATTTTTACCTCTGACTTCAATCGCTCGGTGTGGAAAACCAGTGGACGGACTTCAAATCCGCAGGTGCCAAGTAAATCAGCACTTGATTCTCTTTCATTTCATCCAATCAATTTTTTAATTTTATGCAAAATTTTAATGTTTTAAACCAACTTTAGGAAGGTCGCGCTGTACACGTGGGTATGCAACCTAGAAAGTCACATACACGCATTTTATACATAAATTTCTTGAAGGAAACCCATGTATGATACATGACATGTCCAAAGGACAGTCGCGTATACTGCACGACATAGGAAAAGCATAATTAGGGCCAAAATCAAAATTTTTAAATGATTTTTGATGTTTGAAAATGGATTTATGAACAGGATAAAACATGGTGTTGGAGTGGAGGGAGAGGGAACATTAAACCATGGACCAAGATTAACTTTGTAGTTCCCCCACGATGCATGCATTACGACAAAGTGGGTTGCTAAAGTTCTTTTGTACTTCACCTATGCAATCCAATGTCTGTTGGCTGGAGTTTTTGATCAACTACTGGGATCATGATCTAGGTGCATTTGACCTACAAGGTGTGATTCTAGAGATTGCACTGAAAGACATCTATTTTATTGCGAGTTTGTCACGACGGGGAGCTCCTGTCAACTTGGAAGGTACCGATAGGGGCGATGACCTTGTATGTGTTCAGAACTATATTGATACTTCTTGCACGCCTGATACTCAGAAAAGGGGAACTTGCATCCCTATTGCACATATCCATAATTTGCCGTTACAAATGTTGGTAAGCACAGTAGTAAGGGTTGCAGGATTGTCATCACTCCATATTGCAACTCGAAACCAAATGAGGATTGTGGTGGAATTCCTACAAGGATATTTATTTGTCCGGTGCTCGAGAGTAATCCTGATAATGAAGAAGCAACTCTCGGACTGTAAGAAAGGTCGGCATAAGAAATTTGGCTATTCTTGTATATTGGTGGCCTTTTTCTTTGAGAGAGTTCCCGGCCTTAGCCCTGCATGTACCTCTACCATATTTCTCTCCCCGTCAGCCTAGACTGAGTAGGTGGGGATAAATATTTCTCCGCCAGGGAAGCGGTGGCTCGGTTAAGAGTGTCTACAATGATGACTTCTACTTATGGTGGGGATGAAAGGTACCAGCATTGGAGTAGTTTCGATATGTTGGGATGGATTTCTAGGGTGACAATGAACTTGTCCTTCCTCCTGGAAGAGCATGGGGAGCATAAGGTATTTTTGGTTTTTCAAGTTTTTTAAAATTTTATGAATTTTTAATCATAAAGGATATATACATAAGTATAAAGTTTTTAATCCTTTTAATGTTTAAAAGGCAGATATTGGACCAGTCCCCCCTAATGGGCATCCTCGTATGTATGTGCGACCAGTGGCAATGGAGGATCAAGGTTTGATTAGGGTTCTTGAGGGGATGCTGGCCAGGCTTACCTAAAGAGTCCCTACTTTACGCATTGAGCACATCCCTGCCATCATGCAGGATTTAGTGGTTGGTATCCCACCTACCTGGATACGCCTTATGAGGAGGGTAGTCAGGGAAGTTCTTGTTTACATAAAGGCCATGGAGGC
The DNA here is from genome assembly GCA_001517045.1 of Pseudotsuga menziesii. NCBI lineage: Eukaryota > Viridiplantae > Streptophyta > Pinopsida > Pinales > Pinaceae > Pseudotsuga > Pseudotsuga menziesii. Next base: position 201,203 of record LPNX010641484.1, on the reverse strand, counting down.
TGCAATAGCTGAAGAAGCTGAAGATGCTCGGGAATAGGATGACTAGGATGACCAAGATGACCAGGTTGACCAGGGTGGTCAAGATTAGGTTTTAGGAGCATTTTATGGATTACAATCCACTTTTGTACATTTTTTTATATCTATACAGCTATGACTGGATCTGAGGATCAATAAATCGACCTATATATATGGAAAGATATTCACACACACACACACACACACACATATTGCCAGTTTATTTACATGTGTTTTGCAATGTGTCTATTGTATATTTTATGGAACATGTGTCAAATGCCAATCTAAGATATAACTTGCATATGCATTAGTTAATGAATTTTGATTTCTTGGAATGTCATTGAATGTAATAAACTCAAAATTTATTTCCAATAAACTAGAAAAAAATGATGTAATAAAACAGGGTTTCGCACTTGATAAGCTCGATTGAGCTGGGAAACCACTAGTTGAGAGTCAAGTCTAAATTCCAACTGAGTAATGCCACATGACATGACATCCCATAAAAGATCAATGACAGCCCTGCATTCAGCCACATTATTGGTAGCATGACCTAGACAAGCGCCTCCAGAGGCAACTAGCTGTCCCGAGGGTGAGTAAATAACCCATGCTGCTGAAGCCAAGTTGCAAGTGTGACGACTAGCGCCATCTGCAAAACCTACGAACCACTCAGAAGAAATCTGTAACAACCAACATATGATATAAGAACACAAACTGTCTATTTATTGTACATAAAGTTACATATAATAAAAATACAAGAAACAGTGCTAAGCCTAGGAATAGTACTTCTTCAGGTAGAGGCCTTTTCTAGGCTCAGGCAGCTTATTCCCTTCGAAGTCAGTTAATTCATATGACCCTTTCTTCAATACTTTCGACACGACATAGGGTCCTAACCACATAGACCTGAATTTCCCTGCCCCCTGGGGTTCTTTGACTTGGTCCCAGAGCAAGACAAGCTCCCCTTCAGAAAAAATCCTAGATTTGACCGATTTATCATACTGATTTTTCACCCTGTTTTGTGAGCTTCATTTGCAATCAGTGCATCTCTACACAAACCATCTAAATGTTCTAATTTTAGCAAATGTTCTTCCAGCTCAGTCGTATTAGGTAACACATGAATGACAATTTTTAAAGATGGGATTTCACATTCAATTGAGGTTACTGCTTCCACTCTATGAACAAGTTGGAAAGGTGAGAACCCCATGGAAGTTTTCACATTAGTTCGATAATCCAAAAGCACAGGATACACCATGATGTGCCAATTTGAATAGACTGCGTTGATAGTACACTTGAGAATAGTATTCAAGGTCTTATTGACTGCCTCGACTTGACCATTCGCCTACAGGTAGAAAGAAGATGAATGTTCTTGTTTAAACCATAACATAGTAGCCAATTCAATCATCATGCTATTTTGGAAGTGACTTCAATGGTCAGTGACAATCTCTTTAGGAATACTGAAATGTGCGATAATCTGGTTAAAAATGAAAAAAGCTGTAGCTTCACCTTCAGCTTTATAGGTGGGAATTTCCTCTGCCCACTTCGTGAAGTAATCTACAACGACAATAATATGTTTGTGCCCCCCAGCAGAAACTGGGTTGCACGTCACGTAATCTATCCCCCATTTGGTGAAAGGGCCCACCATGATGACGGGAAATAATGAAGCAGGATGCGACCACATATTTCTGGTGTAAATCTGACAAGGATGACAATGATTCACGGCTTCCACATAATCTTTGAAGATCGTGGGATAGGAATAAATTGCATGTAAAATATTCTGGGCCATTGCTAACCCAGATAAATGAACCCCACACGCTCCACTGTGGGAATCATTTAGGACAATCTCAGCCTCTTAACATGTGAGGCACTGATGCAAAACTGAGTCTACCCCTCTTCTATACAAAATATCTCCAATGATGAGGTAGTTTTTCGCATGTGTTCGTAGTTTGTGTCACTCTTCTCATGAAAAGATTGCAGGGCACTTCTGAGTCTGGAGATAGATAAGTATATCCCCATACCACGGGTCAGAGCTGGAAATCAAGAAAATGTGCTCATATGGGAATGATTCTTCTTCAATTGGAAATTTTGCAATGAGCTCAACAAAAACTAAGGATTTTTTGGATTTGGCAGATTGGAAATCCAAGTCAAAATCCTAGAGAATGACTATCCATTTGTTAAACTTTCCTCCAACTATGTGTCGAGACAAGACATATTGGAAAGGATTGACATCTTCCACTACTATCGTAGTCCTTAGTAAGATATAGTGACGTAACCTATGGACAACATATACAGCTGCTAAGGCCAACTTTTTGACATGGGGGAAGTTCAGGACCAGCTAAAGCACAGCTAAGATAGTAGACGACATGCTCTTGGAGCTTATTATCATCCTGGGCTAGCACTACCCCAATGGTCGACTCAGATGCGACCAGATACAATATAAAATCTCGAGCGTAATCTAGCGGATGCAATAAGGGTGTCAACAACAAATATTTCTTTAATGCCTCGAACGTAAGTTGTGCAGTCTCATCCCATAAAAATGGGGTGTCCTGTTTCAATAAGAGCATGAAACCTTTGGTGATCTTGTCATAATTCACGATAAAACGTTGAATAAAGTTAAAATTCCCTTGTAGGCTCTGAAGTTTCCTGATAGATCGAGGAGGAGGCATATTTACAATGGCCTCAACTTTCAAAGGATCCACCTGAATACCTTTGTTAGAAACAATGAACCCAAGCAGCCTACCTGACTCGACACAGAAAACAAACTTGTGGGGATTCAAGTGAATTCTATAATATCTGCATCGTTCGAAAATTAAATGCAATTGATCTGGGTGATTGATCCTCTTATGAGAATGTGTTGGTAGATCATCAAGGTAGGGTTTGACAATAGACTTAATGTCATGAAAGGAAAAATTCATTACCCACTGAAAAGTAGCCCCTGCATTTTTTAATCCAAAAGGAATTTTCTTGTACGCAAATGTACCCCAAGGAAAAATGAAAGCCATTTTATGTTGGTCTTCTAGCTTGATTTGAATCTGATTATGCCTAGAGAAACCATCCATAAATGAAAAGACTTCACTCCCCGCACAAGCACCAATGATTTGATCTATGAATGGTTTGGGGTAGTTATCCTTTGGACAAGCTTTGTTTAAATTGCGAAAGTCGGTATAGACATGTATCGTCCATTTCTTTTTATCAACAGGAACATGGTTGGATACCCATTCTATCAAAGCTATCAGGTAAATAAAACCATCTTTCAGTAGTTTTTCAACTTCAGCCTTAATGGCTGCCGCTTTGTGCAGATTGATAGGTCTAAGTGTTTGTTAAACTGGTTTGGTATCAGGATAGGTTCGGATTTCATGTTCGACTATCGATGGATCTATGCCTGACATATCCTCATATGACCAGGAAAAAATGTCGCAAAATTCCTTAAACAAGGCTGTATATATAGCAATCTCCTCTAGAGAGAATTTTGCACTGATATATAAATTTTCCATAACATTTGGGTTCACGGTGATGTTGATAGGAATAGTAACAGAAATGTTTTCCATATCCCCCTTGGTAAATATTCCCTCCCTTGGTAAGGAATTGATTGGTATATCAGCATCGCCTGGCAGTCTCACATGAAACTCTTGATGTTCAATCCTGCTTAACTCTGGAAGGAAGTAGGATCTATAATGAAGATCTTCACAGATCTTATCTTTCCCACTCATGGATTCCAAGATGGCTTCGTCTGAAGGAAAAACCTTTTCTAAGTAGTCGTTAGTATACAAAAAGTTATTTGCCCAAGCAGGAAGATAGGCTTCTTTTGGTTCCTTTGAGACTCTAGGAGGAACTGAAATAGGATCAATAGTGGTGTTAATGATAGCTTGATAATATACTTGCATTGCTAATAAGGGCACTTTAGGCTCATGACGGGAAGGAAGGACCCAAGGATCTGTTCTATCGCTAACCGTTGCAATATACATCCATACACTAGTAGAACCTAAATAGTCAATCGGGGTTGAGCTATCAAATGTACCCATTAATGATGAATACATTCCATCCCCTAAGATCTCTGAAGCAGGTTTGACCTGATCAACCAATGGCATGGTGGACTCATTAGTTTCCATGCGGCCTTTTCAAGTGAAATTGAGTTGGTCTACTATAACCAAGTTCCCTTCGTGTGGAAACACTACTACCCAAAGAATGACCGATGCAATGGAAGACATGGCATAAGTACAACTTCTCCCTAAGAGCAAGTTATAATCCAACGATGCATCTATTACCTCTACTTCAACAGACACTGCCTTCCTTGCCAACTTTATCTCGAAATCCGAAAGGATACCATGTGGAAGAAATGACCTTTTGTCGAAAGTAGTAAGTAGGGTGTTCGATGGAACTAGCTCTGGAGATCCAAGATCCTTCCAACAAGACAAGGACATGACACATGTGGAAGCACCTTCATCAACAACTTCCATTCCAATGATTTTTTCCGCCATGGATGACATCTATCGATAAGGCCACATGATATGGCAGGTGAATTTTGACATCAGACAAATTAAACTTCACCATGAGGCTCGATGAATCCATACTACCTAAGGCTGCTAAAAGCACATCTCGCTGGGAAGGACAACTTTGTAACACCTCCAAAGTTGACATCACACAAGGGGTTCGGGCTAAATATTCAACTACAGAGTAATTAGCTGCAGCCCTAGCGTTAGGATTGTGCAATGCTTTATTGAAGACACCTTTTGGTATCTTAGGCATAGTTTCAATAGGTTTTTAAATTGTGAAAGGGTTAGAAGTTTCACCTATAGACTTACCCTTCTCAGAAGCCTCTGTCTCATAGTTCTTGTTTCTAGTCTGGAGTAAGGTATGGGATCAAACCATGCTGATATAGGGCATTAGCAGTGCCCCCTGCTACATTAGAAGCTGAATTTGTGTTGAGGCCTAGAAAATCACAGGTAACAACAGTTAGGGATTCTCTCCAGTAAACGTTCCCAACTAGCCCGTTACTGTTTGGTATTTGGAATCCATCTGGTTTACGGTCTGGCTACTGTAGGTCAAGTAACAAGATAAAGGTTTTACCGGTTATGGCACGGTCCACCGTGTATATTTTAGTTTTTTGAATTTAAGTATGATGTGCAAGTGCCTATCTAAGAATGCAGATTGATAGAGAATACGAGGAGCGGTCACAATGTGATGTGCAGGTTCTTACCTCTCGTCTTAACTCTCTCGCATCTAAATCACACATAGCAAGAAAATAAAACTAACTATCTAACCTATCCCTAGGGAGCAATATTATCATTTATCAATGAGTAATGTATTTCTATGCATGCATTAAGAAAAATCACAGATAGCTGTTACTTATTTCAAAACACATGAACATTAATAGATATATGAACAATAAGATAGCTTATTGTTTATGAAAAGCCTTCATTACTCACAGTGGAAATTTCATAGAATAAACTAGAGTGCATTCATAACAAGAACATAGGTTCAAAGAGTTATAACGATCTCACAGTTAATGGACACAAGCTGAAAACGAAATAGTTCACATTCAATAGATCCATAGCACAGAATTTGAAAAATTCCACCAAGCTTTCTCTAACATGAAACTTGTAATTCTTTATTGCAAAAGGAAATAGTTCTTCTTACAACATACTCTCACAAATCTATCTGGGAAAATGTCCCCTCTCTACATCTAACTCTCCTATATTTATACAAAACCGCAAAACCTTTGGGTTTCCCTTCGGTGACCTTTGGGCTCCCCAACCATTTAAATCCACAATTTTGTCTTTTAGTGAGTACTGTACAATATGTTACATTAATTAATAGCACTTTTATAAAGAGGGACTAGCTTGGTCGCCGATGAGATTTTCCCAATCCTGGGCCTCTACTGCTATTGACCTGTTGAGGTCTTAGACCCTCACTTTCTCCCTCACTTTCTTCATATCTGCTTCTTCATTTCTTTCTCTTCCTTCTATTAAATTTTCATATGCTTAGCTAAGACATCAGTAGTTCATTTCATTTTCATGACAAAAGCATATAAACAGGATCACTGAAAGATAGAGAAGCACAACCATAAAAAAGGAACACAAAGATTTATCTTGGGAAAATCCTAAAGGGAAAAACCCAGCAAAAGCTTCCTCAATATAGATGCCCCAAAAAGATAAAAGATAAAAACAGCAAGGAGACCAAAGCCTGATCCTCCTCCTTCTCCAGCTACTTATCTTCTCCACTAATGCGCTACACAAGTGAGAGTGTGTGTCTCAAATGAGGAGCACTACAACTCTATTTATATTCATCCATTTACTTAAGTTAACTCATTTGACATGTAGGCTCGAGTTAAATCATGTAGGATCGAGTTACACATGTAGGCTCAAGTAACCACACTGGGGTGCTAATGACCCACCTTTACAATTAGAGGGGACTACCTCATGACTCTTATTAGTTCTTCCGATTAGGAGCATCGGGGTACAATGTAATACAAGTGGTTCTCCTGGTAGGACCATCGGGGAGCACAAAAGGATACATATAGAATATTCTTCGAAGTTACAATATTTCAACACCTTCATTGTTGCCTCCTTTCTTTTGCTTTGTCTTCTAGACATATCTTCTTTGCAGAAGCAATCAAACTGTCATGAAAATATCATATTTTAGACCATTTAGTGTTTAATAAAGTAACACAAAATGTATCAATACATGCATTCTGTAAAATGAACTCTAAACAATATTAATGCATGAAAAGAAAATATGATAATGCAAAGAAAATCCTGCAAGTTGGGTCTGGAAATCCTCTAAACCCGTTGTCCAACTAAAATCACAATCCCGATAGAACATACTCTTCATTTTAATCCAGGTTGCATCTGAACTAATTCAAAACCCTCCGATGAAAGCATGAACCAGGACAATGTAACCGCCACTACTCAAGAAACCAAAAACCAAGCTGCACTCTTCCTCTCAAAATAACCCCAACTCAACCAGCACCCACGAGAAATCTCTGCCATTCCATAAAATAGTGTAAAAACACACTAAAATGGCGGGAAAACCCTATCGGCAGTCGAAAACAAAAAACACTAAGCATTGGGAAAATAATATACTAAACAATCATAACGGAGGGTAGCATAAAGACTATGGGTTCCCCGACAAGAATAACGTTGGTGATCGGAGATTCTGAGCACTATGCGTCAGATGATTAGTCCTCAACCTTTCCGCAATGTCAGCACTCCCAAATGCTAAAAACCACCAATAGTTAAGCATTGGAGATCGAAACCACTAATGCATTGGCAGGATAATTTACTACACAGCCGCAATGGCGGGAGACAGACTGACTATGGCTTCTGCGACAAGAATAACATCGGTGATCAGAAGAACTGAGGACTACGAGTCAACGAGTTAAATATTAACGCTACCGCTGTGTCGGCAACAAAAAGGACTAGCCCTCCAATCAATCATCAATGCTGCTCCAATAGTGAAAACAAAAAAATCGCAAATTAAAAGGTTTGATCAATAAAACCAGGCATTGGCAAAAATCAGAACTAACCATCGATGAACGGAATGACTATATGTTGGATGGTTAGTTCACTAAGGAGCTTCAATGGTGGAAAACATACAAACGATGGCTTTTGCGATCAAATGAAAACATCGACGATCGAAGGTTCTAAATACTACGGATCGACAAACTTAAAACTAGGAATCTTCGTAGTGTTGGCGAGATAGACAACAAGGCCTCTGAAACGGCTGCATCGCTCGAGACTAGAACTCTGACTATTTGTCAAAAACATTCAGATAGTGAAAACAAAAAATCATCGTAAAGCAAAAAGGTTTGAACCAATAAAATCACAAAATCGGTGAAAGTAAAAACTATCCATCGGCCTGTTCTCTATTTGTCCTCCGAAACAACGGTGATATAGAAGGCTAATGCTTCGACCGTGATAAAATAAAATCGTCGATAGTCCAAAAAAAACAAATGAGATAAAATCACATCGGTGAAAATAAGAACTGTCCATCAAGACATTCATTACTTACCCTCTGCAACGACGGCTATGTAGATAACTACCGCCCCGATTCACACATCAATAGACTTCCGATAGCGATAAAGGAAATCATTTTCAAATCAAAAATTTAAACTCCTTAGTCAAAAGCATGATCTGGACAAAAGGTAATCATTCAACTTCCGAAATGAAGGAAAATAGTCTACCTCAATTCATCCTCACAAAATCCAAACTTGTAGTGGAAGAAAGACATAGTTCATGAATCCAAACAATCCCAGGTAAGATAAAATTAAAAGGAGGGTCCAAAATTTTAAAAAAATTGGGAAAAATTGTTGCAGCTACAACAATTGGCGACTACCTAGTGAACACAGATCTCTGGACAACTTCTTCTTTGAGAAACAAACTGTTTTGACAATAAATACCAACATGCTGAATTCTTCTAGATGTCTAGATTTCCCAAATGGAAAATGTATGTACTTTTAATCATTGATAATAGTCCAAATTAGGGAAAAAATGGAAATCGATATTTCAAAGTCAAGATAACTCTTTTGAGGCCAAGAACATGAGTTTCATTTCTTACCTCTGTCTTCAGGTAGCTCTCAGCTTGGACACCACAGGATTGTAACATATGGTAAATAGAAATATTTGTTTGTTCCTCATTCCCATGCCATTTTGCACTTTTGTGCTTTTGGAATTTTTTGTCTTTTCTGAGTCCTCCTGCATGCCTTCTTTATGAATTTTTATTCAGGCTCCTCTATCCATAGTGTCCTTTTGTGTGAGAGATGTATTGATTTTCAGCTCACGTACAGAGAAGAAATTTGGCAATCTTATACTCATATGGTTTAGTACTTTGTTTGATACATATTACTTTCTTAGGAGTTTTTGACTCTTATTTGCCTTTTGGCTTTCAATCCTTGGCATGGGATCTTTTAAATATAATACATTGTTTACCATGCTTCCTTTCCATGGGTATTTTGCTGTCACTCCCTAAGACATTTCAAAATGTGAGATGGATGTAGCCTAGAAATAGTATTCTAGACCTTTTGATCCAGAGTTATTTTACAAGGATTAAGTAGGACTTCAATGTGTTCATAGCTGTTTAGGAAAATTGTGAAACTAGAAGAAATTCTTTGAAATAAATCAATAGTACACAGACTTATAATCAAGGATTTTAGTTAATCTAGAATTCTGATGCTCTCCATGTAACCAAAAGTTTGCTTCTTTTATTGAAATCAATCAAAATCTAACTAAAACAAAAATAAAATAAATAAAAAATAAACAACCAAATGAGTTTATTTATGTACAAGATAATCAAAAAATAAAAATCAAGAAACATAAAGTTTGAGAACTAAACCACTAACTGGTCAGTTCTCTACCCACCCCTATAAATCTGGCAACTTGTAAGTTGATGGGCTAGGCTTGACTGCAAATTGAAAAAGGCCTACCCATTATCTAGTTCTGAGAAACTTTAAATAAAAACTACATCTGGAACTAAATCTACTATTTTACAGTCAATCTCATCAGCCCGTGAAAATCGAAGGAGATCGGGTTGGGTGTATGGTGTACTGCTAGCTTCTTCCGCTTGGTAGTTTCCCGGTTCTAGCTCAATTAGATAATTTCCCAACACAGAATTCACTAGTTCATTTTTTTCTTCCAATTGAGTAACATTGTGCTTCATGTGGGGCTCTCTTAATATTTTTATCTGATTTGGACTTCCCTTATGAGGTAACCACAGATGTGACCAATCTGATGTGAAATATCCATTTAGCCTTGCTGACCAGTATTGATTCAAAACAAGTCCATAAACATTAGGTATGTCTACTACTACAATATCAATGTATTGACATATATTTTCATTGGCAGATAAGCGAATCAGAACATCTTCCATTTCCCCGACTACTTTCACAGTGGTCCTGTCTAGCTGAATAACTTGCCAGGTAGTTGGTTTAGGTTGTCCATTGATATTCTTGCATACTGACAGTGGCATAACATTGGCTGCTGACCCTGAGTATACTAAAAAATTGTGCAAATTATGGTTTAAAATCTCAAAAGTCAAGAGGAATGGTGGGGTTTTAAACCTAGCCTTACCTCCCACACTTGCTCCAACAATTTCTTCTACAGGTTGGTTGTTAGTGGGAATCTCTTCTTCTGGTACTTCAAGTGCTTTTAATAATTTTTCTTTCTGTTGAGGTACATTACACATTTCAAATAATGAAATATTCTCCTTAGCCCTTTTAATGTCCTCTACAATATTGTAACCCATCTTAGGTGCTTTGAGATTTTCCTTGACATTATCAACTTTGTCTTCAATAGGCTTAACAGGCATGTTCACTTGTTTTGGATCTTGACTGGTAATGGTAAATTCATGTATTTTATCATTTGTGTTTTTCTTCTGTATTTTATTCATATTCTCTTGAAATTTATTAATCTTCGGAAGTATTGAATTGTCTTTATTTAACAAACTTTGACTTCTTGTTGTCACATTTGTTTCTGATGTTTCTTCCTGTTTCAGTGAACCTTGCTATTCCGTATCAAATAATGAGACATAGTCCCATAAAACTAAAGCATCCTCTTCTTGTTTTTCAGTGGGTTTATTATATTTTCCTTCCCCATCAGCGTCTGTTAGTTTGGAGTTCAATAGCTGATTCATTACTAATGTCATCGAATTTATCCATTGGGGACAATTTTTCTCAGAATGAGGCTGTTGATGAAAGGTGCAAAAATTATCCGTACTTACCTCAGTTAAATTCATTGATGCAGGACTATGTGAAGGAGGTTTAGATTGATTGTTGTCTTCTCTCATTTTATAGTAAGGCTTGTATGCTTTATGAGCCTCCTTTTATTTTTCCAAATATATCACTCTGTTAGATATCTTTTGCATCATTTTCAACATTCCTTCAAATTCATGTGATTGCTCATCCTTAGGCTTAGTCAGTAATAAAGATTTTTTACCAAAAGTTTTTTCTCCTGACTGCTCAGGATAATCTTCTATGCTCTCTTTTTCAGCTTCTACTCTCTCAGCTTCTTCATAAGTTTTTGACAATGTAGGCTTGACTGACATCTTGGAAAGAATGGCCAATTCAGGCCATAGAGCTGAAGTATAGTATTCAATCAGAAATTTATCAGAGGGCTTATCAGCTGCAGATTTTTTTTTAAGATAAGCAGCAAACCTTTGAGTGAAACTATGCACTTTTTCTTTTCTTTCTTTCTTTAAAGCACATAACCCTTTCATTAGAGCTGCATGAGTTTTCTGGACAACATATTTACTCCTAAATATTCTTTCAAATATGTCCTAGTTTGTGATTGAATTTGCGGGCAGAGCAAAATACCATGAGGCTGTTGCTCCTTTAAGGGTATGTGGAAACAATCGACAGACTATATGTTCATGTTCTCCAGACCGTAGTCATTCTATAGCGAAGTAAAATATTTGCAAATGATCATCTACCAAAATATTTTCACTTGGTTCAAACTTAGGCAAGATTTTCTCAAAAGCTTGAGGAAAATCATGCAAAGGAGGTGTTAGCTTTAATGGTGACCTAGCCCTCCAAGCAGGTGGTGGATTTGGTGGGTTGGGTGGCTGATTTGCATTTACATTAGCCATGATTCTAGGTGGAGAATGAGGTGGGGAATGAACAGGGGTATGAACAGGTGAACAGTAAGGTGTATCTGGGCTCAACTGATTCAGAGGTTGAACAACTTCCTGTAAGGCTGTTTCTACCAGTTCTTCAAAATATTTAACCAACACTGCATCTTCCAATATAGGGCAGTCTTTCTTCCGATATTTTCCTCTGGTTAAGATTGGAATAATTGGTAATCCTCCAATCTTCCTCGCATAAGCCCTAGTAAATCTTCTAATATCATCAACTACTTTGTTATCGACAGAATACATATGCTCTTTACCTTTTTCTTCTGGAGTTGGATTGGGAAACAAACTGCTTTCAGAACTGTCACTGGTGGAATAATTTGGAGGAAATAGGTTTCCTTGGCCAGCCATGCACTCGCTTCCTTCCTTCTAGAACCAAAAACTATTGAGGCCTGGAAAATCGCAGGTAACAACAGTTAGCTATTCTCCCTAGTAAACATTCCCAACTAGCCCGTTACTTTTTGGTATGGTGAATCCGTTCGGTTTACGGTCCGGCTACCGTAGGTCAAGTAATTAAATAAAGGTTTTACCAGTAATGGCTTGGTCCACTGTGTATATTTTAGTTTTTTGAATTTAAGTATGATGTGCAAGTGCCTATCTAAGAATGCAGATTGAAAGAGAATACGAGGAGTGGTCACAATGTGATGCGCAGGTTCTTACCTCTCGCCTTAACTCTCTCGCATCTAAATCACACATAGCAAGAAATAAAAACTAACTATCTAACCTATCCCTAGGGAGAAAGATTATCATTTATCAATGATTAATGTATTTATACGCATGCATTAAGAAAAATCACAGATAGTTGTTACTTATTTCAAAACACATGAACATTAATAGATATATGAACAACAAGATAGCTTATTGTTTATGAAAATCCTTCATTACTCACAATAAAAATTTCATAGAATAGACTAAAGTGCATTCATAACAAGAACATAGGTTCAAAGAGTTAGAACGATCTCACAGTTAATGGACACAAGCTGAAAATGAAATAGTTCACATTCAACAGATCCATAGCACAACATTTGAAAAATTCCACTAAGCTTTCTCCAATAGGAAACTTGTAATTCTTTATTGCAAAAGGAAATAGTTCTTCTTACAACATACTCTCATAAATCTATCTGGGAGAAAGTCCCCTCTCTACATCTAAATCTCCTATATTTATACAAAACCACAAAACCTTTGGGTTTCCCTCCGGTGACCTTTGGGCTCCCCAACCATTTAAATCCACAATTTTGTCTTTTAGTGAGTGTTGTACAATACGTTATATTAATTTAATAGCACTTTTATAAAGAGGGACCAGCTTGGTCGCCGATGAAATTTTCCCAATCCTGGGCCTTTGCTATTATTGACGTGTTGAGATCTCAGACCCTCACTTTCTCCTTCACTTTCTTCATCTCTGCTTCTTCATTTCTTTCTCTTCCTTCATTGTTTCCTCCTTTCTTCTGCTTTGTCTTCTAGACATATCTTCTTTGTAGCAGCAATCACCCTGTCATGAAAATAACAGATTTTAGACCATTTAGTGTTTAATAAAGTAACACAAACTATATCAATACATGCATTATGTAAAATGAACTCTAAACAATATTAATGCATGAAAATAAAATATGATAATGCAAAGAAAATCCTGCAAGCTGGGTCTGAAAATCCTCTAAACTCGCTATCCAACTAAAATCACAATCCTAATAGAACATCTCTTCATTTTAATCTAGGCTGCATCTGAAATAATTCGAAACCCTCCAATGAAAGTATGAACCAGGACAATGTAACCGCCACTCCTCAACAAACCAAAAACCAAGCTGCACTCTTCCTCTCAAAATAACCCCGACTTGACCAGCACCGACGGGAAATCTCCGCCATTCCATAAAATAGTGTAAAAACACACCAAAATGGTGGAAAAACCCTATCAGAAGTTGAAAACAAAAAACACTAAGCATCGGGAAAATAATCTACTAAACAGCCGTAATGGCGGGTAGCATAAAGACTACGGGTTCCCCGACAAGAATAACGTCGCTGGTCTGAGGCTCTGAGCAATATGTGTCAGACGATTAGTCCTCAACCTTTTCGCAACGTCGGCACTCCCAAATGATAAAAACCACTGATAGTTAAGCATTGGATATCGGAACCACTAATGCATCGGCAAGATAATTCACTACGTAGGTGCAATAGCGCGAGACAAGCTTACTACGGCTTTTGCAACAAGAATAACGTCAGTGATTGGAAGAACTAAGGACTACGGGTTGGTGAGTTAAAGCTTAACATTTCTGCCATGTCTCCAACATAAAGGACTATCCCTTCGATCAATCATCAACACTGCTCCAATAGTGAAAACAAAAAAATTTCAAATTAGAAGGTTTGATCAATAAAACCAGGCATCAGCAAAAAGGTTTGGAACAACTATATGTCGGATGGTTAGTTCACTAAGGAGCTGCAATGATGGAAAACATACGAACAACGGCTTCCACGATCAAATGAAAGCATCGGTGATCGGAGGTTCTAAAAAATACGGATCGACGAACTTAAAACTAGAAATCTCCGTAGTGTCGGCAAGACAAACAATAAGGCCTCCAAAATGGCTACATCGCTCGAGAATAGAACTCTGACTATTTGTCAAAAAAATTCCGATAGTGATAACAAAAAAATAATCACAAAGCAAAAAGGTTTGAAACAATAAAACCACAGAATTAACGAAAGTAAAACTATCCATCAGCCCGTTCTCTATTTGTCCTCTGAAATGGTGGTGATATAGAAGGCTAATGCTTGTACCGTGATAAAATAAAATCGCTGACAGTCCAAAAAAAACAAATGAGATAAAGGCGCATCAGTGAAAATAAGAACTTTCCATTGGGACGTTCATTACTTACCCTCTGCAACGGCGGCTGCGTAGAGAACTACTGCCCTGATTCACACATAAATAGACTTTCGATAGCGATAAAGGACATCATTTTCAAATAAAAAGGCCATCATTTTCAAATCAAAACTTTAAACTCCTTAGTCAAAAGCATTAGCTGGATGAAAGCTAATCATTCAACTTCCGAAATGAAAGAAAATAGTCTACCTAAATTCATCCTCACAAAATCCAAACTTGTAGCGGAAGAAACATAGAGTTCAAGAATCCAAACAATCCCAGGCAAGATAAAATTAAAAGGAGGGTCCAAAATTTAAAAAAATTTGGGAAAACTTGTTGCAGCTGCAACAAGTTGCATTCTGTCCTTGGGGAAAAGGATCCTTTAAAATAGCCGGTTGTTGATTTTTCAGCAGCTTCTGAGCTTGATCTATGAGAGGGAATTGATGGGTCAAGTGATCTTCTTGGCACAACTTACATGGAAATTTCACCTTCTTCTTCTCTTTCCCCCCCCACTAGCATTGTTTATGGGTTTTGGCTTGTTTTGGTTTCCCTCACCTTTCTTCCCCTTTTTCTTTTTCCCACCAGGCTGCTGATTTCCCTTTTGGGAGGATTGAGCAAAAACATTTGCATTTTGGGGTGAGGGGGCAGCCTTTGCTGCCTCTACTATAGACTGTTTAATGGAAAACTCATGGAGTTGCTTCACCAAATATTCCATAGTGGGATATTTAGCTGAACCAACCACACCATTGGCATGGGGTCCAAGCTTAGGTTTCTCGACACTATGTGTTGTCCTCGGTGCATCAGGGATGATTTCATATAGAATCCCAGACTGAGAATATATCAAATCTAACTGCTAGGCCCTGCGGATATCCTCTTCCTCATTAGTTAGTCCTGAATTGGATACATCCTTAGATATATACAACAATAAGGACTTAAGGAACCATTCTAAAAAAAATTCAGGAGGGATAGTGGCCTTAATGATACTTTTTCGTCTTTTCCACTCTTGGATGTGATCTGAAATATGAGTGGCTTTGTCCTACCAAAAAGTGGACAATAAGTTTGTACCGGCATCATACCGGATTGGAAGCTGGAAATGGTTAAGGAAAACATTAGCTAAGTCCCAAAAATTATCAAACGCAGGAGAGGGTAGTTCAATGTACCACTTTGTTGCAACACTAGTTAGAGTTCTTTGGAACAACCTCAACCGAACGGTGTCATCATTCAATGAGTTGGAAGCGCACCACAAGTGAAAGGTGGTGATATGAGCCCCTGGGTCTTCACCAACTTTTCCTTCAAATTTTGGAATATCCGAGGGTAATTTGGTAGGGACAGGTGGCCAGGTGGCATCATGTTTCACCAGGTGGCTGGCAAGTTCAAAGTTGCTAGGAAAGGAAGTTTGGATCTGATCAGATATTGAAAAGTACGAGCTTGGGAAGTAGAAGGACTTGCCCCCTAATTCCCAAAAGTAAAGGTGAGGTTTCCCCTAGCTACCAGTTGTGAACTAGTCGGACCACTTTGGAAAGGATTCCACCCATAAGCTAGTGGAATATTCATATGTGGTGCAATGTATGTGGTTTGAGCTACTCCAGATGAAACTGGAGTTTGGAAAACAGGAGTAGGTATCCCTCCACTAAAAATTGAGAAAGGAGAGCTCATGAAAGGAGCCAAAACCGACATTTGAAAGACTTGACCATAAAGGTTAGTGTTTCCAAACTGTACCCCTACATATGCAGGTGTGGGGCCTACATATGGAGTGGATGGGGGAATGTAACCCCCATTCCAAGGAAATCCCTGGACAAACGAAGAGGATCCAACATGACCACTCTGAGCAGTGTGTGCAAAAGAAGGTGAAGCAAAAGGTACATTAGGAATCCTAGTGACCACCCCACCAGAAGTACCTGCCATATTGGTGGAAGCCAGTGGTTGAACCACCCGACTAGCTGGAGTCAAGGGAGTAGCAAGTATACTTGTTCTAGGGGTACCAACCGGGGGAGGTGGCACCCCTTTAGCCGAAATCACTAAAATGGGGGTAGAAGAACTTTCTCCTACACTAGAAATTAGTTTTCTCACAGGAAAACCAATCACGGGTGAAATGAAAGGACGAACCTAAACGATCACTGGATCATTTAGGTCATTAAAAGGTGAAATATAATTTCTTGCAAACTTGTCAGCTTGCAAGTCTTCTATCTCAACCATATACTATGGTTGTATCAACCTGGTTTGTCCTAAGTTCTGGTTCACCCATAAATTCACTAATTCCTACTGGTTTGAAAGAATCGTATGTGTCTAATCTCCGCCTTTGAGGGGGCGGTGGAGGCTCCACTGAAGTAAATGAAATAATTTTTTTCAACTTTCTTAACCTTCTAAGAGGTTGGTCCTCCACGATTGAAAATTTGACTCTTCACACCCTAAGGTCGGCTAAACACAAACAAACCATAGAGAAATCACTACAAAATTTTCTAAAGCCACAACAAACACAAGGGGTATAAGATATGCTTTCTAGAAGAAAGCTGAGAGACGGTTAGTTGGCATCCTTGAATATGTTCTTAGGCATAAGCGGAGGAATCACCCATCTCCCTCCCACACTTTCTACAAGGGTTACCTTCCAAGCTCGTCCATGGTCAACCAGAAATAGCATTTTGGTGCACTTGTGTATAAACCCTAAATGTCAAAAGATACTAAAGGATACCACAACTATACTGACAGTCTATGGGGACAGTCACAAGCCTGGTTCGTACGCATGGGAAGGATAGCAAATCCTGAAACCCTATCTAAGACAGAATCCCCAGATGCACAAAAAACTTGGTCTATGCTTTGACAAGGAATCAGAGGGTTATATCCTCAGTCCAATCCTCCACCCGACCTTGTTCTTAACTCCCATTTGAGAGGATCTTCCCAAATAAAATCAACATAGAAGAGTATTTACTTAATGATTGGCCAACTACGTATGAATTTAAACACTTGTGGAGAGTCAAACCCGTATTCCATAAGTCTAGCCTAAGCTAGTCGGTGTATGAGCCTATAAAATAAAACTTACTAATAATTTTTAAATTATATTGTTCATTTTAAGGACTGTTCTTAGTCAAAAGGTAAATGGTGCAAAAGACTGTGATGTTATAGACTTGATAAGAAATAGAAAAATGATGTACAAAGAAAATTCCAAAGCAAATTGCAACTACTTAAACCAAATTTCTTTTCTTTTTTGTAAATGTAAGCCATTGAAATTGAAACTAAGTGCTAGAAAACTTAGAGTTCTTTTATAATTTTTGAAATTTTATTTGAAAAAATACTAAAAGAAAAACAAATAAGTGCAACTAAATGCCAAAGTATAAGATGTTTTCTTCACTTTTTTCAAAATTCTTCAAAAACTACAATGCAACTAAATGCATTTTTTTGAGCAAGTTTGAATAATTAGAGCATATAATAAGTAAAATGAAGTATAAAGGACCTAAAAATAACCTGCTTTAACTAAACAAGAAGAAGACTCGGAAAAACTGTTATACCAAAATCCTGTCATCATCATGTGATAAGACCTTTGACATACCTACTTGCCCTTAATCCCAACACTTGGAGTGGAAACCCATGTTGTCTGTCAATTCTACATAAAAATTCTCAGCACTGCGCTTTCCATGTTAGCCATGAGTGGTTCCTTGATCGCACCACCTTTCTACTATTTTCCATAACCGATGCCACCTCCTGTTGCCCTTGGTCCATAAGCGGTTCTTACCTGAACCGCTCTATCATAAGAGGAGAAACGCGGTACCCTGGGTAAAAGGGGAAAAAGAGAGGATTCTCAAGGGTTCTAGATCATGAGCCTTGTGTCCTCCCTTATCCCTATCATTGTGGTTCAATTGAGCTCTAGATCCCCCATCATAGGATCTTAGGGGCCACCTCATCCACAAATCTCTCAACCATTGCTATCCATTGAGCCTTATAAATACAAGCTCATATCCATGGTTGAGGGGGGAAACTCTTAAGGTATTATTATGCTGTTGGATTGATTACTTGGCCTAAGCCATTGGAGAGCATAGAGAGCAAAGTTGGAGCTTATGGGGATGAAATTTTTGGTTTCATGGAGATGCATGTCAACACTAATGGTTAATTGGTTGTAAACTTCTCCATTTTTATCTTAATGCAAAGCTGATTTCCATCCCACATTACTGTTGTTGTTTGATTTCATGTGTATATGTTGTTAGATTCCTTAGTCACTAACATGGATCAATAGATTATATTTTGGCAGATTTGATATGTTTGTGTGTTTGATCTGATTGCAGGTACACAGGGTTACTATCAAAGCATCACATTCTAGGTATCTACGACGTCCAGGGAGGGTCTTCAACCTTTGTCGTTCATTTGTTCTAGATCTGAACCATTCAGACCACCGAAAAACCTTACTGTCCGTAGAAGGTGAAATATTCTTGCTAACAAATCTGGAGACTCCGCTGGGGAATGAATGTATGTATCAGATGATCTGATCTTCCTTAGTTCTTCAACTCTTGTTTGAATCCAGGCTCCTTCTCCAACTCTCTTCAGTCAGATCTGCTATCTAACTCAGTGGATTTTGGTTTGAAACTTCCAGATCTGTCTAGATCTGAATTATTTTGACCTTTTATGCTCGATCTATCAATTTTTACCTTGATCTAGTCTTTTTTTGACTTGATCTGTTGTTCTCCTTGATGTTTTGGATTTACACAGGGAACCGTGCATGTGCCTTTGGAAAGGAGCAATGCCACTGCCTGAGTCCAGTTAGCAATACGCAATGCCACTACCTAAATCCAGTGAGTAAGGGGTGGTTCTACCTCAAAACCGCCTATCAGTAGCTTCATCTGCGCAATGCCAGGTAGGCCCTATTCCAGACTTTGTATTTTGATTTTTTGTGTGTTTTTGGCTTACTTTTTGCTGAAAATGAAGTGGAGGGGCCATGAATTGTATATTCTGCAGTCTCTTTGATTGTTGTATTCTTTCTGCATTCAAAGAGAGTTTATGTTTCTTGCATTGGAGTTTGCATCCTTTTCTTTTCTAGAAACATCTTTCTCTTTTATGTAGATATTATTCATTGGAATTGGAAAATATACATTTCATTTTCATGTGTAGGTTTTGGTTTGTTTTGGACTTGGAATGCGCGTGTGATCCATGCTGTTTTGAGTCTTTCTTTGCTTGGGGTGATTTTTATTTCCTTTTGCATGCTGATTTTTTCAGTGCTTGGTAGGAAAGTTTGGTTCTTCGTTTCCTTATCTGTTTCAAAGAGAAGTTTTAGTTTTCTCTCTCTTTTTCTTTATTTGCAAGGTTGTTGGATGATTTTATTCTTATTTTGTGCATGATTGTTTGAAATTCTATATCTTAGTTTCATCGAGAGGAAACATCTATTTTCAGCTTTATGTGCATTAGAGTTAGATTTGTTTGGAAATGTTAGTGAAATCATCTTTCCATTAAGTTTTATGCATCTTTTTCAAGCATGAAAATATAGGAAACATTTTTGGTTTATTTATGTTTGATGTTCTCTAGATATCTTTTTTATTTTCTTTGAATATTGGTTGGGGTGCATTGATATTTCCCTTTTCATTTGAAAAGGTAGAATTGCATTTGCATTTGGGTGTGCATTATTGGGAAGAAAACTAAATATCTCTTCCTCTCTTAGGTAGAATTTCATTGAAGAGGAAAACTTGCATTATCATATAGATCAGTATGAATCTTCTTTAATTTCAAGTTTTCACTCCATGGTTCCACCTAAACACACAAGATAAAATTAATCGTAGTACTAGGTTAAAAATTTTAGCAATTTGAGAGATAAGTTAGAGACATTTTCAGGCATCGTTAAGCATAGGAGCTGTCCTTATTTGTCTGTATTACATCTCGGGACTCGCATGGTTCTTCCACATATCATCGGTATATTGAATGGCCTTTCACGTACCCTTGAGGTATATATAAAGGTACTTCACGTACTCGATTGTATATCAGAAGGCCCCTTGTGTAGGGTTATGAATTAGACAACACTACTACCGATTTGAGCTCCCACGTACCTTGCGTATATCGGGAGACCCTTTTAGGAATCCTCCAACCATATGAGTTATCTTTTGGCCTGTCTTGTGAGGTTCTTGACTTTTATCCACTCCTTCCACATGTTTACTTGTTACTTTTAGTTTGAGTAGTACTTGCTTGTGCATGGTAGTTAGGGGGTTGTTAGAGAGTTTAGAGAGGGCATCCTCATCTAGGAATACCACTCAAGAGGGCCCTTTGCAAGGTGTACCTTTTGTATTCCCTCCAAGTGAAGGTATTGGTCCTCCCTTTATTGCCACTCTAAACCTTCCTAGATTAACTATAGGATTACTGGTCTGGATTTTTAATCCAGTAATTCCTGTTACACCTAATGTCTCAAATGTCACCTCTCCTCTAGAAGAGGATAGAACTCAACCTAATCCCTCCCCTTCTTCATTGGTTGTTGCTTCATCTCTTTCTTCTTCTTTGCTTGACCAAAGCTCTATAGTTAGTAGTAATGTGGATAAGACGAAGAATAAAGGGAAGGGTAAGAAGAAGAAGGATAAGAAAGAGAAGAAGCAACAATCATCTTCCCTTGATGGTGATCATTCTAAGAGAACGCCCATAAAACCCAAGTTACCTTGTAAGCTTTGCAAGGGGGACCACCTTCTTAAGGAGTGTCCTGGTCTCTCTCATGTACAAGAAGAGTGGTCTAAAAGGTCCAAACCACCTGTGTCATCAACCTCCGATCATCATGTTGATGATACTCCCTCAACCAATGACCCATTGGTAAAAGGTCATAAGGGTAAAGTCTTGTATCCTTGTTTGATATGCAAGGCTATGCATCATAATTTTCTTTGTCCAAGCATGGATGAAGCTTCATGTTGGTTGGAAAATATTACTGATCATGAACAGGTGATTCAAACAAGTGATAGTAAGTTATCCCTCGATTCCTCGCTGGTTGACCAAGTGATCAATTCGGATTCATCTGTGGTTGATCCCACTATTCCTTTGAAGAGTGAAGTTAAAGTGGTCGAGTCGGTGTCATTTCCACTCGATCCTGCTCTTTCATCAGATAGTGTTAATACTGAAGTAGTCTCTTTGACCAAATATTCGTCTTGTTCTTCTCTTCCACTAGAGAATGAACTGAAACTTGCTGAAGTTTTTACGCTTCATTTGGATTGTTCTCGACAAGAAGAAATTTTGTCTGTTTCGAAAGAACCCTCTCCAAGTAGTGAGGTTATTTCGTTTGACTAGAGTAACCTAACAGAGTCTTGTCTTCATTCGAGTGTTCCTTTCCAGATAGTTGTGAATGTTACTGCTAGGCATATTCTTCGCACTATTGTTGACAAAGGGGCTTCTGTTAGTATTCTATCCTTGACTGCTTAGCAAGCTTTAGGTTATCCTTAGCTTGTGATAGCCACTGATCAGATATTGGATTTTAATCGCAGGGCTACTGCACCTTTAGGGACCCTTCGTTATTTGCCTATTACACTAGGTGGGAAAACTGTCTACATGGATGTTATGGTGGTCCAAGGTCCTTTAGATTTTAATCTACTCCTTGGACATGATTATGTTTATGCCATGAAGGTTGTTCCCCATGATGGGAATATTGTGACCATTGATTAGCTTTCTTTTGTTACACCTGACCATCGTATTACTCCTAGTAATCAGACTGCCCCGAATGTGCCACATGTTCTTGTGGTTCCTTCCCCTTCTTCTAGTTAGATTCTTCCCATCATAGGTAAAATGGGGGCCATGGGTCTAGTTTATGGACATCATAATGGAGCTAATCCGCTAGCTTTTATGAAATGGGGGCAACCTACCAACCTCTGGATATCATGTTGGATAGGACCAGGTTCTAGAGCGTAGTTTACTTTTGGTTTCAAGCTCATTAAAAAATTAAAACACTCCTTAAGCATAGTTTACCCTTTTGGTTTCAAGCTTGCATAAAAATGAAATCATTCTTGAGCATAGTTCATTTTATATTTATAGATCGTTAAAAAATGAAGTAGGTTTCCTTAAGCATAGTTTACCTTTTGGTTTCAAGCTTGCGTAAAAATGAAACCATGTTCCAAGCATAGTTACCTTCTATTTCAAGCTTGTGTAAAAATGAAATAGATCCCCTTCCCTTGAGTCGAGTCTTCACTTTAGTGTTAGAACTTGAACCTTCTTTTCACCTACCCGATTCTCATTCTTCCTACGCCCCTGGTGAAAATTTTCACATTAGTAACTAGGTTTTTAGGTTGGGTATGGAAGAAGAATCGTCAAATGAAACGAAGCTTGGGGGCATGTTGAGCCCCTAGCAACCATGCTAGGGGTAAGCTTCGCTAGCAATCATGCTCGGGGAAAGATTCCAACCTCTGTATATCATGTTAATGGGATTTTTCAAGCATAGTTTACCCATTGGTTTCAAGCTTGTGTAAAAATGAAACCAATCCCTGAGCATTCTTTCAACTGATCTTCGAGCTTGTTAAAAACAGTAAGATGGTGTTGAGCTTACTTTTCATTTTTCGTGCTCTGGTTAAAACATGAAATTTGGTTTGAGCTTATTTTATTACTTTTTCGTGCTCTCGATTCAAACATGAAAAAATCTCATGGATTCTTCTTTTCACCTCCTTTTCAGGCTCCTTAAACACGAAAATATCGTCGAGTCTGTTTTCGATTCTTTCTAGGCTTGTAAAAAGTGACATTGTGTAAAGAAACCTCATGGATTTCTCTTTAAACTCTTTTCAGGCTCCCTAAATATGAAAAGATCATCGAGCGATCTTGTCTTCTTCACGGTCGTTAAAGTATTTAAAGAGTCATCTGTCCGATGGTAGGTTATCTCTTTTTCAGTTTGGATGGGACTATTTACGAAAAAGGAACACTCCAGCCAATCATGACTGGAATAGTTCCCTAAGGTATGATTTTATACTTTTTCGGGCCTTAGGGACTAAATCATACGAAAAATTACCCCTATGGAGTCTTCTTCCGTATTCGTTTATACTCTCTAAACATGAACGATACCGAGTTTTCTTTCAGTGGACTCGTTAAATTAAACATTGAGAGGCCCGTTTTGGGAATGAACCCCTCCTCTCTCAGGTTTGTAAAACATATGAGTTTGGACTTGTGTTCTGATAAGCTATATCGAGTGTTTGTTACCCTCTTTGAACTCATAAAATCGAAAAGAGGCACTCATCGATCATGATGGGGAAAATGGGAAGGGAATCATTTTGCAAATAATGGCAGTTGTTTGTCGTTACCTTTGAACATGGAACTTATCTGCACATCATGTCAGTCAATTGGGTATTTAGCTGATCTCTGTGACGATCCACTTTCATGAGTCATGTCACTCCTTTGAGTCTTTCAAAAGAATGCATTGTCCACTATTGCATTGTGTGTTTGTCTCGTCCAGTCATGCTGCCAAGTCTTTTTGCTATGCCACCCAATGTTCAAAGGGGATTTGAAGAAGTTTCACCTCTACAGTATACACAGTATTTTGTGTCAGTATTTTTGAGTCAGTCTTATGGTTACTACATTCACATCATTCCAGAACTATGTTCTGAGTTTCATGTCGTTGATGTGGGACTCATCATGGCCCTCCTTCGATGAGACGTTTCCCGTTGACATCAAGTCATTATCTGGGAAATAATATTAGAAACAATATTTGGTACCTTGAGATCTGTATGCCTTAATGATAGATTCTGTTTCTCTTGACATAGGTTCACATCATTGACCTTTGATCGATAGAATCGACTGGGTGTTTGACATTAGGACATCTATTCGCACTCAGTAGATTGTACTAGAGTACCTTGGGAATCATTGACATTAATGGTGATCTCCCTCGCACTTGTTAACGGTTCACATAATTGGCCAATAATCAAGTGGTTTCTACCATGTTCGACTTCAGATCATTGTAATCACATGGATAGAATCGTACTTTGTGGAAGATGAGATGAAGACCCTGGGTATTTGTTTAAAGCGCTCATTTCTTTTCCCCAGGTTGCGATGGAGTTTTGTATATCTAGCATGGATCCACATTTGTATGGTCATGGCTATGCTCAAATTTGCGTCTGTATGACATAGATATACATTGTATATCTGGTAGCTGTGTCCAAGTTTGAGGCCTCTATCACATGGATCTACACTGTATTCTAGTAGCCATGCTTGTTTATTCCTCTCATGGATCTGCCTTGTATTGGTCTGCAGCCATGAGTTGGTTACTTGTGTTTATGATTCAACATACTGATGTACTACAAATTCCTACTTGACAACATGCTCCGATTGAGCCGACATTTTCACTTCATAGCAACGACTTGTTCTCTTAAAGATCTTGTTTATTGTATCCCTCTAAGACTCATGCTTTGGGGGAAATCCTGTTGTACCAAAATCCTATCACCATCATGTGATAAGACCTTTGACATACCTACTTTCCCTTAATCCCAACACTTGGAGTGGAAACCCATGATGTCTGTTAATTCTACATAAAAATGCTCAGCACCACGCTTTCCCTGTTATCCATGATTGGTTCCTTTCTTGCACCACCTTTCTGTTGTTTTCCATAAGCAGTGCCACCTCCTGTTGCCCTTGGTTCATAAGCGGTTCTTACCTGAACCGTTCTATCATAAGTAGAGAAACGCGGTACCCTAGGTAAAAGGGGAAAAAGAGAGGATTCTCCACAGATTCTCAAGGATTCCAGATCATGAGCCTCATGTCCTCCCTTATCCCTGTCATTGTGGGTTAGTTGATCTTGATATCCCCCATGATAGGATCGTAGGTGCCACCTCATCCACAAATCTCTCAACCATTCCTATCCATTGAATTTTATAAATATGAGCTCATGTCCATGGTTGAGGGGGGGGATCTTAAGGTATTGTTATGCTGTTGGATTGATCACTTGGCCCAAGCCACTGGAGAGCATAAAAAGCAAAGTTGGAACTTATGGGGATGAAATTTTTGGTTTCATGGAGATGCATGTCAACACTAAGGCTTAATTGGTTGTAAACTTCTCCATTTTTATCTTAATGCAAAGCTAAATTCCGTCTCACATTATTGTTGTTGTTTGATTTCACATGTATATGTTGTTAGATTCTTTAGTCACTAACATGGATCAGTAGATTATATTCTCGCAGCTTTGATGTGTTTGCGTGTTTTATCTAATTGCAGGTACATAGGCTTACTATCGAAGCATCAAATTTTAGGTATCTACGACATCTAGGGAGGGTCTTCAACCTTTGTTGTTCATTTGTTCTGGATCTAAACCATTCAGACCACTGGAACACCTTACTGTCCGCAGAAGGTTAAATTTCCTTCTAACAAAAACCAAATTGGAGAGACTATTGAACCAAAAAAGTCCACTAGACTCACAAAAGAACAAAATGCAATCCTGACACTACAAAGAGCAGTACAAAATATAAAGTATCTAAAGCGCTGATCACTGACCTAGATACAAAACATTGAACTCATCAACTAAGCGGGAGGACCAACTTCAAATTACAAGATGAAAGAAAATTCAAATCAAGAAAGCTCAAAGGCTTTAAAAACAAGCAGAAGGTGTGACACAAGAATTTTAGACTCATAGAGTCATGTTAAAATCAGAAGAATCCCAAGCAAGCAAAAATAAAAAAGAACAGGGACAGCAAACCCTACTAAACAATTATGCTGCTATAGGATATACGTGACTGTGTATGAACACAACCCGCATACCATACGTGACTGTATTATAGAGAAACTCGCATATAAAAGCTGTTATATGTGACTGTGTATAATAACAACCCGCGTATACACCAAAAAAGTTTTCAAAAAATAAAAAAAAGTAAAGGCTTCTGGGAACACTACAATATGAATTAAAAGCAAGATAAGAAAAACCACACTCAGAATCAGAAACAGAACAGAGAATGGTAAAGGTTCTACAGGACAAACCCACAGCAAATTGGGCTTCCCAGCAGATTCACCAATTATTTTATTCAAGACATTTCACCCTTGTAACCTAGGGTCTGGGGTTACCAACTTACTACTAACTTGCAGACAATCAGTTTTACAAAGAATGGAAAGAGAATAGGAAGAAAGTCTTGACTTAACTGATTAACGACGGTTGATCCAAGCTTGATATTATCCTACTCCAATCCTCTCCAAAGCTTCTAGGGATGCTTCTCTTCACTTGCAAAGAGCCAATTCTTCAAGAAATATCTCATATATATATATATAAATAAAAGGTTAGATGAAAAGCATAATAATAACATCATTGAACATATTCATTAAACCAATATACATGATATAAACAATACAAGATTGGAATAAGAATTCTCTTTATTAAAAAAAGGTGAATAGATAAGAATACAACCCAGCTTCTGACATAAGGAATCCTATGCAACCAAGGACTCTGATTTCTGTTGCTCCAAGACTCTGAAGATATACCACCAGTATAAATTTTCTCTCCAAAAATTGATTGATTAGCACCACCCCAAGGCCTCTATTTATACTTTGGGAAATAGAGTGGTTTCGAAGGTTGGGATGGTTGAGAAACTTGGGATAGTTATGGATTAGGGCCCAACTAATCTCATCTAATATCGATTTATATTTTTAATGTCGAATTAAGGTATACGCAGGTATTAATATAGGAAACTCGCGTATGACATGCTTGTTTCTCAAAGTGAACTCACGTATGCAAGGTATACACGGGTTTCAATGCACATAGTCGTGTATGGTATGCGAGTTGAAATGCACATAGTCACGTATATTTGACCTAGGTCTATTAGCCATGCTTGTTAGGATAAATTACTACCTTAAAATTCTTTTTATCCTTGATTTTTTATTTTTATTTTTCTTTTACCCTAAATTTTGGATTGTTTGGATTTCATGTTTTAAATATTATAGGTTTTTACAGTATCTAGTTTCTTAACCTAAGCTCCTATAGGATATTTCATGTCTGTTCTTAATTCATGAAATATACATTTCCTAGTTTTAATACATGCTAGCAGTGTACGATATTTATTCCAAACACATATATGCTGCTAGCTTGCCGAGGTTAAGTTTATGTGCAGGGTTATTTAAAAAAAATAATGAAGAAGTGGGTTTGGAAGGCAACAGAGCAGAGCCCAAATCACGCTGGACTTTTTTGTTTCTTTGCTTCTTATCCTCAGACAGAAAGTATCATATAGTCATTGGAAGATGAAAAGAATTCTACCACTCAGCTTAAATATTTGAAATGAATTGATGCAGAGGCCCTTTCAATGAGTATGAAGCTATGTTTTCCAATGAAAGATCGCAGAACCACCATTGCTACATGTTGGAGAATTTTTTCCTTTATATTTCATGCTGCAATATAAGCCCACGAAAATTCCATATGCAATAGGATGAACAACACTCTCACAAAAATTCCAGATGCAATAGGATGAACAAAGCTCTGTTTGAGGTGTTGTGTTGGACTACATTGAAATGGCCAGCACTGGATGAAGAGGTGAGGGTATTTACTACAAAATTCCTTGGTAAATAATTTAAATCCCAAATAGAAGAACTGTTCTTTTCTCATAAATAAAGTCCCCCACAAGATGATGCTGCGTTATCAGAAATGTGACGTTTTTACTATGTTGAGTCATCATTTTCAAATTATGATTATGAGCTACTGGAGAATCATTTTGATAAACATGAAAAGGTTATTTTTCATAACACATAATATAACAATAAAATCTCTCAGGTTTCCTACAGGTGTCACATATTGGGAGAATCGAATCCATCTCTGAGCTCTAATTTTTGGATCTCAGAATTTCCCTATTTGACACATGTTTTTGAAATGCAGATCTCGGGAAAATGAAAACAAATATCAAAGAACTGAGAGAGATTTTTTCCCAAAAGAAACCAATATACAATAAAATCTTTTAGTTTATACACAGGTGTCACAGGTTTGGAGAACCAAATCCATCTCTAAGCCCTAGTTTTTAGCAGTCTGGCCCAAATTTTGTGGTAGGTAGTTTTAGAAATTGATTGTAACTGATTGTTATCTTTGGGATTTGGGAGGATTTTGGCCTCACCATCTATATAATTCATATTGTAACACTTTGGAGAAGGGAGACACACATGGTAGTCAATCTACTAGGGATATCATGCATACATTCAATGGTTATTTGTGTAAGAACATCTTTTTCATTTTGAATGAAATTTGATATACTATATGGAGCTGGGCCTTTGATTTATATTGTTTTAATATTCTTTTGTTCAATTTGAAATATTCATGTATTGACTGTGATGTAGATGTTTTCTATATCCATTTTATGTATTCCAGTGAATGTTAAATACCTATTGATATTTGAGAAGTGTTTTCAAAGACCAATACTTGTATGTATGCTACAAATATGAACTGTTTGTTTATTGTTTCGAGTTATATATCTTGAGCTTATCTCCTGTACCTTAAATGCTTTGTCATTCATTTATGCAAAATTATTGTTTTTTTCCCTTGTATTTTTGAAGTTTTCTGATATTGTGTCTCTTCCTTGTTATCCTTACCTATCTGATTTACATTGTTATCCAAACAAAACCTAAAAAAAATTCTTTCATTTGAGGTGCTTGAGCACTGCAGACCCCGTAGTCTAGGTAGCATACTTTAGGGAAATCATCTTTTGGCAACCGTACTGGGGAGGAAGCACAAGCTATTCCTTGGTTTGATAATGATTAGATCTAGTCTTTGATGGTGAACATGGGCTGTTCACACACTTTAGACTACAATTCTTTGACTGGGTGGCTCCATGATTAGAAGGCTCCACTGGAGGAAGGGACCGATTGATAAAAAATAGATTGAGAGGCTAAATGGAAATATCAGGTATCAGCTTCCTTGTTTCCTCTATGAACTTTTGATTTTATTCATCAACTCACTTCTTCTTTTCCCTTCACACATTAAGAGGATCATCTTGTGTTTTGTTTATTTAGATGATCATCAACCTACTTTTGTACATCCATCTTTAAAAGAAGAAAATTTGCAGCCTCCTTATGTTATTGATGTCGATCCTATTTCTTTACCCCAACCTGATCATAAGGATGAGCTTTGTATTAAAATCCTTTCTGCGTTTAATCAGTGATGTGACCTCGAGAAGATTAAAATCGATTCGAAACCTTCTCAGATCTTATCACCTTATGCCATTAAAAATGAACCTTTTCATCATCATGTTAATTCTCATGTTCAGACTACTACTTTTCAAGCTCAAATCAGAAATAAGTTGTTTAAACCTTTGAGGCTGCCATATCACCTTAATCCTTATCCTCATGGTTTCTGTGAGTATCTTCCCTGATTTTTTGGAGAAGATCATGTTTCATCTGAAAAGCACTTGGAATATTTTCACAATTTCATTGATAATTTTGAGATGGTACAAGAGGATGTTGTTTTGAGGTTGTTCTCCAAATATTTGGTGGGGGATGTTGATTTGTGGTGTTGAAATATTGTAACTTCGAAGAAAATTATATATGTATCTTTTTGTGGTCCCCGATGGTCCTATTGGGAGAACCACTTGTATTACTCTGTACCCCGATGCTTCTATTCAGAAGAACTAATAAGAGTCACGAGGAAGTCCCCTCTAATTGTAAAGGTGCGTCATTAGCACCCCAGTGTGGTTACTTGAGCCTACATGTGTAACTCGAGCCTACATGATTAACTTGAGCCTACATGTCGGATTTAATTATTAAAGTGAACAGATGAATATAAATAGAGTTGTAGCGCTCCTCATTTGGAACACACACTCTCACTTGTGTAGCGCATTAGTGGAGGAGAGAGAAGTAGTTGGAGAAGAAGGAGAATCAGTATTTGATCTCCCTTTTGGTTTTACCTTTTATCTTTTGGGGCATCTATATTGAGGAAGATTTTACTGGGTTTTTCCCTTTAGGGTTTTCCCAGGATAAATCTTTGTGTTCTTCTTGTATGGTTGTGCTTGTCTATCTTTCAGTGATCCTGTTTATATGCTTTTGTTATGAAATTGAAATGAAATAATAATGATCTAGCATAGCATATGAAAATTCAACATGGTATCAGAGCCACCCTAAAAGAAGACATTGTACAGCTACAGAAGCTAGGGATTCTTAATTTTTGGGTCTCTATCCACAATCGATCAGCAAAAGAATGCTAGGCTGACTCTCCATTGAAGGGCGCATCTTTCTGTCAAAGTGGAATTCGATTCCGAGCATTTTCAGTTTTTGGTGTGAGAAATTAGGGCTTTCTACAGAAGAAGAATTTTTAAGTCAGCCCAGAATAGGATTCATCTCCTCATCAAAATCGAATTTTAGAGACCTAGATAAATAATTTTGGTTGGGTGAAACTCTGGGAAAGTCAAACCCTAGTTTGACCCCGAGCTGGAAAAAACCGTAAATACTAAAACTGATAAGTTTTTCTACATTCGCTATATATTGGGATTGGCGAAGGATCAGGAGCTGAAAATTGCAGAGGTAGCAGATAAAATCATGATGTACATTGTATCCACAATTCAGCCTTAGATTCACTATACTTTGGGAGATATGATCTCCCTCCAAGTTAGGGTTCTAGCCTGTTCCAGGATTCATCCCTAAACAGGACACCTGGGGACAATTGCTATATATTGGGATACAAAGGTGCAAATGAAAATTTGGAAGATGTTCCAGTAAGGGAATGGAATTTAATTTATGTGGTCCTAGTTTCAGAATCAAAATATGAAACAGTGACACATGGCAGTCCATACAACTTCACTATTCTGAACAGTCTTGTAACAGGTCACCTTGGGAAAATGATCATAAGTCCCAATTGGTGAAAAATATGGTGTTGGAACAGGGAGATGCATGGGTACCTCAGTACAAATTTTCAGACACATAAGATCATAAATTTAGGAGATAGCATAGAAATAGTATCAGGAATTTCTGCAGGAGAAATTGGAAAACTAGGGCTTCGTGTTCTGGGAGCTTCCCTCCACAGTTTTCAGAAAAGGAGTACATTGGACAGCTTATATTGAAGAGATCTATATTTATATCTAATCAGATATGAAATATTCCAAGTTTTGAAAATTAAGGTTTCTCTAACAAACCAGCTCTGGAACTAGGACGGACACCTCAAATCGGTAAGATCTAATCTTTTTCTATTTCCATTTGAGGCTCTCATCAGCTTGATGATAAGCTTGGTGAAGTTGAGAAATTTAAAGCATGGAATTATTTGATCTCTTTGAAGAAAATGAATTGGAAACCTACATGAGTAGAGAGGTTCCAGTTCCAGAGGGAGATGAGGCTCAAAGCCTTACGCCAAAATAACTTGGTCAAGGCCAAGAAGATCGTTGTTGATTTAGTCATGGATCAACTTGTACCACAAGTGTCTTCCCTAAAGACACCAAAAGAGATGTTTGATTCCTTGACCAATATATTTGAAGGAAAGAACATACATTAGAAGATTACCTTAAGAAACAGGTAAAAGAAGAAGTGAAGAATGCAGAAGTGGTGATAGCCACCTTGAATGGCCTCCTCGGATCATGGGATTCATTCATGCGAGGAATGTGTGCCAGAAGGAAGTGATTACTTTTAGTTGACTATGAGAAGAGAAGAAGAAGATGGAAGTAATTTAATATCAAATAAGATCCTTCAAGCAATGAGGAATATGAAGAACTCAATTCTTGAAGAACCTCTTATCCATCTTATCATTTGAATAAGAAATGATGATGTCATGAATAAAGAAGATGATGAAGTAGAAGGATCAAGAAGGAGTCTACCCATGAAACAAATAAAAGATAAGTATTCAATTGTCATTTCATGATATTGTTTTGTTATACATTTGATTATATTTAGTTGATGTGTTATGCATGATAGACTGGTTGCATTAATGACAGTAGTGAGATATGGATGAATGTTGTGTTGGATAAACAATTGCATGATGCACAAGAATTTGTCATTATGCATATGTTTTATGAAATAGTTCTAACCATGGAACTGGTGCATTTGAATTGTAGGAAAGGTCCTGTACAACTTCCTACAAGAAAATAAGGATGAGACTTGTTCAGAAGAAAAAGTGATGACAATTCAATAAACATGAATTTGAAGCTTCTAGGGTCAGAGACATCATGACAAAGGAAAGAGCTTCAGAGAGCAGTAGATCCACCTTGAAGGATGAAGACCACCATGGCTATGAAAGAAGCTATGATCAAAGAGTAACAATTGATCACGAGGAATGATATATTTGATATGGTTTTGAGGCATAAAGGGAAGTACATAGTATCTTCCATATGGATCTACAAGAACAAGTGTACAAAGCAAGGTTCATGATTTGCCTCAGAAAGAATAGACTATGACATGACATACTCTATTGAAAATTATAGAACCACCTGTACAGAATGAAGAGGGAATATGATACTCCACTTTAGGGGGAGTGAATACAGAAGATATCTGAGTTCGACATGGTACAACATGATGGATAGCTTCCTGATAGATCGAGACTTTACCAAGAGTAAAGTGGGCTCCAACCTTCAAGGTTGAATGCATAAGACTAGGAAATGTTGATGACCTAACAAGATGAACTCATTGAAGATGTTATGATGAAATAATACTAGAATGATGTTTGGAATATTGTACTCAAACCAGAAAGAAAAAATGTGGTATCTTCCAAATGGAATTGCAAGATAAAATATGTTGCAGAAAGAAGTAAGGAAAGACTTGTGGCTAGAGGTTTCTGTCAGAAAGAGGAAATTAATTATGAACATACATTTGCCCCAGAAGCACAGTATACTTCGGTTGGAGCTATCATGGCACTTGCATCCATGATGAAGTGGGACTTACACCAGATGGATGTGAAAGCAGCTTTTCTGAATGGTGTGATTGAAGTTGAAGATAGATGGACTCACATATGCAAGTTGAAGAAGGCCCTCTATGGCTTGAAGCAAGCTCCCAGAGCCTGGTATGGAAGGGTAGATAGTTTCGTAATGAAATTTGATCCTAAACTTTACTTCAAGGTTATAGAAGATGAACATGTCATACTATTACTATATGTGGATAACCTATTCCTGACAGGGAATGAGAAACAAATTGTAGAATGCAATAAGAAGCTTGTTGAAGAATTTTAGATGAAAGACCTTGGGTTAATGCATTATTTCCTAGGTCTGGAAGTATGGAAAAATTCAGAAGGAATCTTTCTCAACTAGGGAAAGTATGTAGTAGAGATATTAAAAAGATTCAATATGTTGGAATACAAATCCATGGCCACACCCATGGATTCCAACTTGAAGTTGTTAGCTGATGACTCATCAAAGTTAGTGGATGTGACTCAATACAGACATATTATTGGGTTGTTAAATGTATCTAACAAATACCAGAATAGACATTTGTTTTGTTGTGAACACCTTCAGTCAGTATCTAGTTCAACCTAGACGTGTTCACCAAATAGCTGCAAAACATGTGATGAGATATCTTAAAGGGACTATAGACTTTGGTCTATACTATGATGGAAACCATGACTATAGATTGTATGGCTATACAGATGTAGATTGGGCTGGAAGTATCTCAGACAGGAAAAGCACATCAGGTAGATGCTTTTGTTTGGGGTCTGCTATGAGTTCATGGTTTAGCAGGAAATAGTCTAGTGTTTCTCTTAGCACAACTGAAGCAGAATACATAGCAGATTGCTTTGCTAAGTTGTGAAGCCATATGGATTCAGAAGCTGATATCAGGTCTCTTTGATCTGAATATGGATACTACAATGATTCTATGTGATAACCAGAGCTGTGATGATAGAGAACTCTGTGTTCTGTCAGAACACATAAAAATCCGATATTTCTACATACAAGATAAGATGCAGATGATGATGTTTCAGTATTTACATACTGTAGATATAGATGATGGTGATTTAGTATTTCTATACTGAATATATAGATGATGATGTTTTAGTATTCCCATACTGAAGATATAGATGATGTTTCAGTATTTACATACTGTAGATGCAGATGATGGTGATTCTGTATTTCTATACTGAATATAGAGGTGATGATGCTTTCAGTATTTCTATACTGAAGATATAGATGATGATGCTTTCAGTATTAACATACTGGAGATAAAAATGGTGATAGTTCAGTATTCACATACTGAATATGTAGATGATGATGGTTTAGATGATGATGTGTTGATGAAGCCTCTGTCTTGGGTAAAGTTCGAACACTTTCTAGACAAGCTTGGTGTTGTTCGGAAAGACCTTCCTCTAAAGGGGGAGTAGTGGTGTTGCAATGGGATTGTATCATCCCTGGCTATTACCCTAAAGTGATCCAGGGACCTTGGTCCTCGAGAATGAAGTGGGATTGTATCATCCCTAGGAACTTGCCCTAAAGTGATCCAGGGACCTCTGTTCTTGAGAATGAAGTGGGATTGTATCATCCCTGGGCTCTTGCCCTAAAGTGATCCAGGGACCTCGGTCCTTGAGAATGAAGAGGGATTGTATCATCCCGGGACATATGTCCATAAATGATTTGGTGACTTCGGTACTTGAGAACGTGTGTTGATCCCATAATTCCAATAGGAAGGATTTTTTGAGTTCCACAAATGTGTTGATCCCGTAATTCCAAGAGGAAGGATTGTTTGAGTTCCATAGATATGATCCTGTAATTCTGAAAGAAAGGATCGTTGGTAACTCTGTAAAGACCTAAATCTCGTAATTCCAAAAGGAAGGATCATTGGTAACTCCATAAAGACCTAAATCTTGTAATTCATAAAGGAAGGATCATTGGCAACTTCATCAAGACTTGATCCTGTAATTCTGAAGGAAGGATTATCTGAGCTCCACATATGTGTTGATCCTGTAATTCCAAAAGGAAGGAGCATTGGTAACTTCGTAAAGACCAAAATCCCATAATTTTGAAAGGAAGGATCATCTGAGTACCACAGACATGTTGATCCCGTAATTCTGAAAGGAAGGATCATGTTGATGTTTTGATGATGATGTTTCTGATCAAAAGATCAAAATATGATGAAGATGTTGCTGATCGAAAGGTTAAACTGCTGAAGATGTTGCTGATCGAAAGGTCAAAGTGCTGAAGATATTGTTGATGATCAAAGAGTCAAAGTGCTGAAGATGTTGATGCTGATCAAAGAGTTGCTATCGTTGAGTATTGAAGACAAAGACTATATGATGTTGAAAAGCTTCCAATGATTTATAGATGTGTTACCCTGATGATGTTGATGATGTCCTCTATCTCTCTCCTACCATTGTTGTTGTTGATGCTGTTGTAGAATACCCTTCTCGTTAAGGGGGAGTGTTGAAATATTGTAACTTCGAAGAATATTCTATATGTATCTTTTTGTAGTCCCCGAGGGTCCTACCGAGAGAACCACCTATATTACTCTGCACCTCGATGCTTCTAATTGGAAGAACTAATAAGAGTCATGAGGAAGTCCCCTCTAATTGTAAAGGTGGGTCATTATCACCCAAGTGTGGTTGCTTGAGCCTACATGTGTAACTCAAGCCTACATCATTAACTCGATCCTACATGTCAAATTTAATTATTAAAGTTAGCAGATGAATATAAATAGAGGTGTGGCGCTCCTCATTTGGAACACATGCTCTCACTTGTGTAGTGCATTAGTGGAGGAGAGAAAAGTAGTTGGAGAAGGAGGAGGATTAGTCTTTGATCTCCCTTTTGGTTTTACCTTTTATCTTTTGGGGCATCTGTATTGAGGAAGCTTTTACTCGGTTTTTCCCTTTAGGGTTTTCCCAGGATAAATATTTGTGTTCTTCTTGTATGGTTGTGCTTGTCTATCTTTCAGTGATCCTATTTATATGCTTTTGTTATGAAATTGAAATGAAATACTAATGATCTAGCTTAGCATATGAAAATTCAACATGTGGTTTAAAAATATAGAAGTTGGTTCTATTGGTTCATGGGATGATTTATATAATACTTTTTCAAGATCTTGGGGTGAGAACAAGCCCCTTGATCAATACCTCACTGATTTTCATACTTTGAGGAGAGGGGAGGAAGAAGCTTTGGTTGTCTTCAATAGAAGGTTTTACAGTGTTTATCATAGTATTCCCTTAGAGATCAGTCCCACTGAGATTGCTGCCATGGTATATTACGTTATGGCTCAGCATTCATATCTTGTCCTTTTCCTGTTAGAAAGGAAATCATCATCTTTAAGAAATTTGTTTGAAGATGCAAAAGGAGTGGAGGAGAACATCCATGCTTCTAGAAGGGTGCAAAATCTAGTTTACTTTGAAGATTTGCATGGGAAAGAGCAGGAAGATAGTAGGTATGGATCAGATCCAGAACAACAGTAGGGATGTAAGTATATTTCATAGTTGGATCATAGTTGTTCAACATTGACAGATGATTCTAAGGACAGGTATGCATATCAAGTTTATGATCAGTTTTCAAACCATGTTGAGTATACAGTAACCAATGATGGCTTAGACAATTACATATTCTTATATGATCATAATCAATGTGTTTGAAACATTGCTTCACCATTATCTTATGATCATATTTATGAAAAAGAAGTTGCTGATCCTCACCATCTTAATGGTGATATAGGAATTCACTTCCGATATTTGTGACTTATGATGAGTTTAAGGAACATTAAAAAGGATATTATTTACAAGAAGAGAATGAAGTTGAGGATATTTATAGCAATCATATGCATAAAGAAACATTTCAGCAGAACTCATATCTCATTGTTCAAGAATTTGAGGTTGTCTTTGATCGTAATAAAACAAGTAATGTCCATGGGTTGTTTCAAGAGGATTATGGGACTATGAATGAAACAAAAATTGTAGATCAGCTGTATGGTATTCTATATCAACTAAAACTCTATCATGTTTTTTAGGACCCAGTGGCCATTTACATGGACTCAAAGTGTTCAAAAGGTTTCATCCTTCTAGAATTTGAAATCAAAGTAGAATATGCTTTGCAAATTAATTTTTTGCTTCAAATGATAAATTCTTCTTTGATTTTTATCTATCTACAAGAAGTTGTTACAGTGGGATGGATGCTATCATGGATTCATTGGAAGTACAATTACACTTGATTGGGATGTTTCTACTGGTAGAAGTAGGAGTAAGCAGGAGAATAAGCTCGCCATACGAGCATGTAGATTATTTTTAGTATGTTGGCTTGCAACAATATTTTGTTATTTCATAGGTGTGCTTAGAGTTCAAGAAAATTTCAGAGATTTGGTATAAGACTCCATAGCCCAATGGATCAGTATAATTGACAAAAAATAAGACACTAGAATTACAGTTCTTGGAGAATCATAGGGAAATTCCATTTCCCAGTTGGAGCCAATGTTTGACCTAGGTCTATTAGCCATGCTTGTTAGGATAAATTATTACCTTAAAAATGTTTTTAGCCTTGATTTTTTATTTTTATTTTTCTTTTACCCTAAAGTTTCAATTATATGGATTTCATGTTTTAAATATTATAGGTTTTTACAATATCTAGTTTCTTAACCTAATCTCCTATAGGATATTTCATGTCTGTTCTTAATTCATGAAATATATATTGCCTAGTTTTAATACATGCTGGTAGTATATGATATTTATTCAAAACACATATATGCTGCTAGCTTGCCGAGGTTAAGTTTATGTGCAGGATTATTTAAAAATAATAATGAAGAAGTGGGTCTAGAAGGCAATAGAAAAGATCCTAGATCACGTTTTCCTTGTTTGTTTCTTTTCTTCTCATCCTCAGACTGGAAGTATCATACAGTCATTGGAAGATGAACAAAATTCTACCACTCATCTTAAATTTTTCAAATGAATTGATGCAAAGGTCCATTTCAATGAGTATGAAGCTATGTTTTCCAACGAAATATCGCACCACCACCATTGCTACATGTTGGAGAATTTTTTCCTTTATATTGTAGGCTGCAATATAAGCCCACAAAAATTCCATATGCAAGAGGATGAACAATGCTCTCACAAAAATTCCAGATGCAATAGGATGAACACTGCTCTGTTTGAGGTGTTGTGTTGGACTACATTGAAATGGACAACATTGGATGAAGATGCGAGGGGATTTACTGAAAAATTCCTTGGTAAATAATTTTAATCCCAAATTGAAGAACCGTTCTTTTCTCATAAAGAAAGTCCCCCGCAAGATGAGGCCGCGTTTTCAAAAATGTGGCATTTTTACTATGTTGAGTCATCATTTTCAAATGATGATTCTAAGCTACTAGAGAATCATTTTGAGAAACAAGAGGATTTTGTTTTTCCTAACACATCATAGAAAAATAACCTCTCTCAGGTTTTCTACAGGTGTCATAAATTGGGATAATCAAATCCATCTCTGAGCCCTAATTTTCGGATCTCGGAATTTCCCTATTTGACACATGTTTTTTAAATGCAGATCTCGGGAACATAAAAATGAATATCAAAAGAATGAGAGAGTTTTTTTCTAAAAAAAAACCAATATACAATAACCGCTTTTGGTTTATACACAGGTGTCACATATTTGGAGATCCAAATCCATCTCCAAGCCCCTGTTTTCAGCAGTCTGGCCCAATTTTTGTGGCAGGTAGTTTCAAAAATCGATTGTAACTGATTGTTATCTTTGGGATTTGGGAGGATTTTGACCTCACCATATATATAATTCATATTGTAACAATTTGGAGAAGGGGGACACACATGGGAGTCGATCTGCTAGGGATATTGTGCAAACATTCAATGGTTATTTGTGTAAGAATATCTTTTGCATTTTGAATGACATTTAATATACTATATGGAGCTAGGTCTTTGATTTATATTGTTTTAATATTTTTTGTTTAGTGTGAACTCTTGATGCATTGACTGTGATGTAGATGTTTTCTATATTCATTTTATGTATGACAGTGAATGTTAAATACCTATTGATATTTGAAAAGTGTTTTCAAAGACCAATACTTGTATGTATGTTGCAAATATGAACTGTTTGTTTATTGTTTGGAGTTATATATCTTGAGCTTATCTCCTGTACCTTAAATGATTTGTCATTCATTTATGTAGAATTTTTTTTTTTTGCCCTTGTATTTCTGAAGTTTTCAGATATTGTGTCTCTGCCTTGTTATCCTTACCTATTTGATTTACATTGTTATCCAAACAAAACCTAAAAAAAAGTCTTTCATTTGAGGTGCATGAACACTGCTGACCCCGTAGTCTAGGTAGAATACTTTAGGGAAAACAATATACCAAGACTCAGATTAAAAATATATAAAGCTGGTCTGAAGATAATGCATCAAAGGACATGCAGATCTATAATGTTTTGGCCACATCAATCGAAATTGTCCTTTTGTGTATCGGCATGATAAATGTAAGCACTCAAACGGAGAAGTGCCATTTTGGATGATAACAAAATAATCACAATAATTATGTTAACGAACCATTAGAGGAATTTTGGGGTCTAAAATGGGCCTCCTAAGGAAAATAATAAAATAATAGTTAAAATAATAAAATAATATTGATTAATTTTGGAGGAAGAAAGAAAAAAACTACTTTTTGTGTTCATATTTTCGACATATCTCCCTATGTTTTTACTCAAGTTTCNAAAACGTGATGATGACATCATCATCACGTTTTTTCAGGTATTTCTTGTTTTTGGGGTAGCAGGGTCCGTCAAAAGTATGCAGTGTGGGTACTCGTTGGATACGGAATCAAATTCCAACGAGCTCTCCCGATCGAAATTTGAGTAAAAACACAATGAGATATGTCGAAAATACGAACAAAAAAAGTAGTTTTTTTTAATGACAAATATGTCAATTCAACCATTATGGTTGACTTATTTTATTGAAATTCTATTGGTTCTTGAATTCCAACTCACAAAAACTTATTTTGGCACGTTTTCTTATAAGGCCCATTTTAGACCCCAAATTTCCTCTAATGATAAGGAACCGATAAAATGTTGGGAATGCTTGGGACCTCACTATGCATCAAGCAGTCCTAACAGGAAGAAGGCCATCAACAACATTCTTGCTGTGTGGGAAGAACCAACGGTTGGTGATTTAGTGAGAGGGATGCCCAAAATCAATGCAGCACTAGAAAACAAACAGATTGAATATATGACTTCCATGGTGGAAGTAGAAGGTATGCTGAACCATAAACCTATTTCTATTTTAAATGGCCTAGGGGCTAGCCTGAGTTATGTATCTCCCAACTTAGTAGAGAAAATTAAACTACCAGTAGAGAATTTTGCAAAATCATGGATGGTTCAATTAGCTACAGGAGCAAAAAGGAAACTAATTGATTTTGTGAAAGATTGTACATTATTTATGAATCGGTATGAAACTTCTGTAAAGTTGAATGTACTTTCGTTAGGATCCTACGATGTATTAATTGGAATGGATTGGTTGGAAAAACATAGAGTAGTTTTAAATTGTTTTGATAAAACTTTTACCTGTTTAAATAATGAAGGAGAAACAGTAACAATAAAAGGAATCCCTAATAAAATAACAATTGGACAGATTTCTTCCTTACAACTAAAAAGGGTTGTTCGGAAGGGATGTAAAACTTTTGCTGTAACTATAACTAATGAAGAACACATTAATAAAGAACAAAAACTAAAATTAGAAGATATACCAATTCTGAGAGATTTTTTTGGATGTATTTCTAGAGGAAATTCTGGGATTGCCTCTGAAAAGGGAGTTGGATTTCATTATTGCGTTGGTACCAGGTGGGGTGCCTAACTCAAAAGCTCCTTACCGGATGAAAATCATGGAGTTTAATGAACTAAAATCACAATTAAAAGAAATGATAGATAAAAAGTATACAAGGCCAAGTGTGTCTCCTTGGGGAGCACCGATTGTTTTTGTTGAAAGGAAGGACGCTACTCTGCGCTTATGCATTGACTACCGTCATCTTAATAAGATGACAATTAAAAATAGATACCCATTTCCCATCATATATGATCTGTTCGATCAGTTACATGGAGCAATAGTAATTTCAAAAATTGACTTAAGATCTGGTTATCATCAAGTCCAGATTAAGGATGAGGATATTTTCAAGACAACTTTAGGACCCAATATGGTCACTATGAGTTCGTTGTCATGTCGTTTGGGCTAAATAATGCCCCGAAAGTCTTCATGTGTTTCATAAATATCTAGATAAGTTTGCATTAGTTTTTATTGATGATATTTTAATCTATTTTAAGACTAAATAAGAGCATGAAGAACATTTAAAAATCATTTTACAAGTGTTAAGTGAACATCAACTGTATGCCAAGTTCAGTAAATGCGACTTCTTCAAAGATAAAATACAATACTTGGGCCACATAATAACTAAATATGGGATCTTGGTTGACCAAGATAAGATAAAATAAATTAATGAATGGCCGTTCCCAAAGGATGTGACTGATGTACGGTCATTCATGGGGATCATCGGGTATTATCGAAGGTTCATTGAAGGTTTCTCAAGGATCACAAATCCCATAACTTCTGTACAGAAGAAGGGGAAGAAATTTGTATGGGATAAAAAATGTGAAGAGAGTTTTAAGAAATTAAAAGAATTGTTAACTAATGCACCAATTTTAAGAATTGCGAATCCTAACAAAGATTTTGTTGCATGCACTGATGCATACAACGATGGCCTTGGTGGGGTCTTAACTCAAGAATGACATGTAATAGTGAAACTTAAAATTCATGAGAAGAATTATGCTTCTTACGATCTAGAATTGGATGCCATGATACATGCATTAAATATGTGGTGCCATCACTTGATCGGGCGAAAATTTATTTTAATGACGGGCAATAAAGGTTTAAAGTATCTATTGGATCAACCAAATTTAAATCCAAGGCAATCTAGGTGGCTAGCTTTCCTGAGTGAATATGATTTTGCGATCTAACATATCAAGGGGAAGGAAAATAAAGTAGCTAATGCTTTGAGGAGAAATGTAAGATTAAATTTTATCGCAGCAATCAGTACTTACAAAACAAAAATAGTAGATCAGCTCAAAGAAGAAGTAAAATTGGATGAAAATTACCGAAAATTGCAAGCTAAAGTGGCAGAAAATGTAACTCAGAGTTTAAAAATAGGTTACAATCTAATGAAATAGGGTTAATAATTTATAAAAATAGGCTATATATACCTAACATACCTAAAGTTAAGTTGCTGATTTTGAATGAAATCTATAAAATTCCTTATTCTAGACACCCTGGCTATCAAAAGACAATAACTATGTTACAGAAGGATTGCTTTTGGCCAAATATGAAGAATGAGTTGGCAGAATATATTGCTAGATGTTTTGAATGTCAACAAGTTAAGACTGAACATCAACAACCAGCCGGTTTATTACAGCTGTTACCAATTCCTAGCTAGAAATGGGAAATAATCAGCATTGATTTCATTATAGGTTTGCCTAAAAATTTGAACCAGAATGATTCAATAATGGTAGTTGTTGACAAAATCAGTGAGGCAGCCCATTTTATACCAATAAATACCACTCATAAGGCTGCTAATATTGCTGAAATATTTATGAAACAAATTTTTCGTTTGCATGGATTCCAAAAGTTATAATTTATGACAGAGACTCTAAATTTATGGGAGACTTCTGGAAATCTTTATTTAAAGGCCTAAATACTACTTTGAATTTTAGTAAATCTTTCCATCCACAAATGGATGGACACATAGAAATGGTAAATCAGATTTTGGAAGATATGTTAAGGATGTACGTAAGATAACAACCAAGTAGATGGGAGAACTACTTACACTTGGTTGAGTTTCCATACAACAACCACTACCAATCTTCAACAAAATTCAGGCCATTTGAAATTCTGTATGGTGGGAAAATTCAATACTCCCATATCATGGAGTAACCCCATTGACAAGTTAATACTAGTACTTGAGTTATTAAAGGAAATGGAATTAACTGTGAAGCAAGTACAAGGTAATTTAAAGGTTGCACAGGATAGACAAAAGATCCAAGTGGATTTTAAACGAACTCAAAAAGAGTTCAAAGTGGAAGAACATGTTTTCATTAAGGTAAAACCTAAAAATGTCTCCTTACAATTAGGGAGTTGTGCTAAGCTAGTACCCAGGTACTGTGGGCATTTCTAAATATTGTCTAGAGTTGGACTGATGGCATACCAATTTGCCTTACCACCGAATCTTAATGTTCATAATGTTTTTCATATTTACATTTTAAAAAGATATGTACACGATGCTACTCATGTGATAAATTGGAATTATGTAGAGGTGGATCCCGAAGGAGATTTTCTGGTGGAACCAGACTGTATCCTCGACAAGAGGGAGATCTTGCTTTAGAATTGCAACATTGGGTAGGTCAAGGTGCAATGGAAGCACCTTAGCCTGAAGAAACAACTTGGAAATTGGAGAGTCATATGTGGGAAACATATCCAATTCTGTTCCAGGGAAGCTCAGAGGATGATGAATAAAGCAACATCAAGGACGATGTTGGACTTAAGGGGGGGTATATGTCACGTACCCCAATTTCAATAACATTTTATGTTTATGAAAACATTATATTTTATCTTTATTTTAAATTTTATGACTACTGACCAAGTGGGGTCAAAGATGATTTTAATTAATTATGTTGAATATTTTATTATTTAATGAATAAAATATGAGACAACTAGCCTAAGGAGGCTGTTAAATGAGTGTCGACTGACCCATTATGAGGAATAGACTAGGGTGAGAGCAAAATGACACATGGCATCATCCTTAATCACTTATGGCCATTGCAAGGGGAAACTTCCCTAATTTTGTGGTCATGTTCCCCAAGAAAGTGGAACAAAGCAGGTGGCTCATT
This sequence comes from Pseudotsuga menziesii, assembly GCA_001517045.1. Taxonomy (NCBI): domain Eukaryota; kingdom Viridiplantae; phylum Streptophyta; class Pinopsida; order Pinales; family Pinaceae; genus Pseudotsuga; species Pseudotsuga menziesii. Next base: position 157,073 of record LPNX010641484.1, on the reverse strand, counting down.
AATGAAAAAAAACTCACCAAAAAGACCTAGGCATGCATATATCTATCCATCGAATTTAGCAGGGGGTTGTCACAATTATTACCTTGTGAAATTTCTGAAGTTAAGAAAGGAGCAAAAGAGATTTGATGAGGGGAAATTTAGAAGTGGATTGAGTGATTAAGACTACATTTTGAACTAGTGCATCCACTTAGCTAATTTCTATACTGCTAAGGACATAAGTACTGATGACTAAGTACCATTGTTGAGCTGTAGGGGTATTTAATCCCATTTCTGCACACAATTCATTCATACTGGTAGATCAGTGGACAGGCTTGGGGGTCCTAAGACAAGCATTTGCGGCTATATTTAGGAAAGGTTGGGTGGAACAGGATCCTTGGGCTATTTTTATCTTCTACAAATTACTAGGTTCCATTGTTTTTTCTTATTTATTTTCATCCAAGCAAATTACTGAAATGAAAGCAGTCATGTTTAGTTTTTCTATTAATACTTAGATAATTTGAATATATTAATAGAATGCTTAAGTATGCATTTAATTTGGAAATTTTACTTGTATATGATTATATGAATAAATGAACCTAGAATTAGAAATGATTGATTAATGAGTAAAATTCCTTTCTGCATTTTTCCACTCATCTTACGATGAAGTACTCTAGTACAAAAGGATTATTTAGCTGCAGATAGAAATGATTATACATGGATAAAATGACGTGAACTGTTATCAATATGTAGAGTTTCCATAGAATTAAATAAACAATCTTTTCTTCTGATAAGTTACCAGTAAATATCTTCAAGTAACTAATTTAACTTTGGAAGCTTTTACAGTTATTTTTCCACCTATTTTATCATAATAATCCATTTCTAGTTTACAACCTTTTATACAAAACCTCTAAGGATATTACATAGAGTTCATTATACTAAGGTTTTGTCACACAGGCATTAAACTATGTATAATATAATACAATAATAATTACTATAATACAAACTATTTATTTACACTTAGTAAAGAAAAACCATTCATTATTCTAATACTTTAATACCTGATTTATAAACAAGTATTCTAGTTATATTATAGTAAATAATGCACAGTTAAACCTCCAACTATTTCTTTTAAAACATCTAGTTCAGTTAGTACATGATGTCCAGTCAATAGACCGAAAACGGTTAAGATTATAACATCTATTGTATTATAGTACCTTAAGTACATAGGAAACCAAATTGTAAAAATTCAGTATAACATTAATATTATTATTCATTTTTCTAAGCTATTCTTTCTAAACCCTACTCATTAATATAACCCTTCATAACCATCGAAAGAACCTATTTATGAAATAGGATAGATTTCTAGCTCTTCCAATTAAAAGGAAGACTTTTACATTTTTAACTATTGATTTTACCAAAAATCAAAGATCTATAGATAACCTAAATATCAAAACTGTTTAATAAAAACCAAACACTAGGTTAACCCCGTTACAGTACAGATTGCACAATTAGAATCATAATAAATAATTTTCTAATGGCTTTAACCAATTTGTAGCCACATCATAATTTACAACTAATTATTGCAATAATAGAAAAAACTATTTACCAAGCTTAATGCAGTATGAAACCAAAAATACAAAAGGAAAAAAAATGCTAACAAGTATTTACATTCTGGCCATAAGCTCTACCTCTTAGAAACAAAATAATTATAAAACAGAGTCTTCAATTTATCAATAATTTAACCATTACAGTCACCACATGGTTCAACTCTTAAAACCAAAATGCCTTAACTGATTCGTATCCTCAAAAGTATTACAGTGGTCGAACAAAAGGCCAAGGAAGCTTCACATATCGTATTTACAGTATTAAACAAACAATTTTAAAAACCTTGGAACAATTTTATGTTTACCCTCAAACATTTTGTCAAGAGCCGTAGCTCACTTGTGAAACCCTAATAGTTATCACTAAGGACGACCTTATGACTTCCACCATTTCTTTTCCAAAACCAAACAGCAAGCTACTACAAGCAGTGAACACTGTAATAACATACTAAAAATACCATCGACAACACTGTAGACACAATCGACGAAGGGTACCCAAGGTTGGGACCGAGGCTTACCATGCCTTTCTCGCTCACCCTTCAACTTCAGAGTAATCATCTTCAACCTTCAACGGTATATTTTCACCTACCATAAAACAAGCACAACTTAGAATTAAAAATATTTAGATTGGAATAAATAAGTAAAAGAAAATAAAAATGCTTGGAGGAGTCGATATGACTCACCATTTTTAGCATTAATCCTATTAACGCCATGATCGAGCTTGAAGAACACGACAATGGTGAAGAACCCAAGTAGTAAAACTGTTAACACCATGACCGAGCTCGAAGAAAATGATAATGGTGAAGAACCCAAGCAGTAAGCCTGCAAAACACCATGAGAAAATAAAGAGTGACATTTGTTGCAGAGACCCAAGGAGGCCGAGGGCCTGTCAGCATATTTATCCATCCAAACAAACAACTGTTAAATCCAAGCGATTTTTTGGGCAAACTGTGAATGTAAATGCTTAGGGTTTAACGCCAAAAACCTCCTTTGAGTGAGCATCCACCACATGGATCCCACTACTCTTGAGATACTTTTTAGTATTGATATATTTTAACCTGCTTGTAACCTTGCGAATTGTGAAAACATAATATTATTACAATTGTTGAAAACTGACAAGTTATTGTATGCAAAGTAATACTATTACTTTTGTTTTAATTTAAGCAAGTCATTGTTTGGTATGAGGAAGCTTTGATCTAGTTTATAGTTATTATGTTATGTATGTTGAGGTTTTAGCTAGGTTGTAGTTGTTATTAATACATCGACTACATGCCTAGGTTAGGTTTGTTATTTTTGTATTTAATCTATAGTTTCCAAAATAATAATGATAATTTAAGGGCTTAGGAAGTTCTAGGATTAACATGGTTAAAGACCATAGTTTTAAAACAATGGGAATGTATTCTAGTATTACAAACAACTATAATCATGTTGATAATTGTATACAATCAATCATATAATTTATTTGTTTAAAACAAATGATCACGCTATCAACTTCAAATTGTTACCAAGGTAGATTAAATTTTGCAAATGACCTAGGAACTCTTACAGTTCGATAATTTAGACTTTATTTAGCATCACCTTGGTAGTTGAAGATTGAGTCAAAAGATTAAGAAATTTCCTAACTTACTCGCTTTGTCTTTCGAGCCTTAAATTCTTACATCGTAAACCTGGAAGTAAATTTTTACCAGTGAGTCCTGTACAAGCATTAGATCTGGGTTAGCTTTGAAAAATCTAAGTAAGCCTCGGGCTAATCACAAGCCCCCGTCAGTAGGAAAATAAAATAACCATCAGAATCATACACATTCTTACAAATAAAGCAATGATCTGAACTCAATAATTTTTAACTCATTAACTTTTTATGAATAGTTTTATTCAAGATTGAAAATCAATACAGATTGAGTACGGTTTGTGGCATGTGAATTATAAGTTAGTTAGTAAATTATGTAGCCTTTTAGATACAGTTAACTAAAGAGTATTAAATCCTAAGTTTTTCTCTTTATGTCTTATCTTTGTAAACTATTGGTTAACTAGACTAAAATTAATTATTAAACTAGCATTTTGGCTATGATTTAGCATTTAATATCACATAGAAAAATTTTAAATTTTTGTGAATTTTTAGAGATGTTATACCTTTCTATGTATCAAGCTTAAAAAATACATCATACTAACATGCCTTATATTTAGCGATATAAAAGACCCATTATAGTGGATGCATAGGTTGTTAACTCATATTACCATCACTATCTCACTATATCAGGATGTTAGCACACCAAAAAAAATCATATGCAAAATATAAAGGAAAAATAAAAATAACTAAAATGAAATTACCAATGCATAATCCCTTAGCGTCTCCTTAACAATGTCACCAAAATATTGGTAAATTTCATTGCTTAAATTGATAACATAAATTATCAACTTGGATTGTTTGTAAACTTATCAAATGTTGGAAAAATATATGCAGGAATAGGAAACTCGGCTACTTATACTAAATTCAAAAGGAATATTGCTTGGTGGACCAATTGTTAAAATTCAAACTGAAACAAGTAAGGACAAGCATTCTATTCAGGTTACAATATTTTATTATTTTGGAGAATATTCTTGCAAAAAATTTAATTAGTTCCTAAATTGAATTCAACATGCTTTTGTAGGTTCACAAGCAAAAAACCATAACTTGAGTCAATCCTCAACAAATAACTATCTAGATCAGTTGATATTAGAATCAATAAATTAGATATAAGAATCTACCTTTGTTTACACAATTAGCTACAGGAAATTCCTCTAGTCCACTTACAGTTAGCTTTTCTCAATATTTTGTTTTACGTTCCCCAAATTTGATCAAGATTAAAAATTGTAATAAGATTAAGGAATACTCTTAAATCAAATCAACTTCAAAAGGATTTAAGTTAATATCCAAAGTCTTGTGACTCTCTGAGTCTTACTAGAGTTATCGTGATAAAAAATTGTGAGCAATTATGATAATAAACGTAAGAAAACCAATCAAATGGGATCCTACTATTCAATCAAACCAGAAAACAAAGTAATGGCAAGAAGCATAAACGAACAATAAAAAATAAATAACCTTTTTAAATGAAATCCAACCTGCAACTTCTAATTAAAAAATAAATCAAACATATTGAGAAATTTCCACACAATAACCTACTAAAATATGGAAATGCACACATAAAAAAAACAAATAAGCTTCTAAACTAACGCGAAAATAACTATCCAGATCAAAAGGACCTCTTTAATGAATAGCACTACAAAAATCTCACATAACTAACTCATATCTTCAGTAACAATTCCTTTTCATTCAGGAATGGTTTAGAATTAGAGAGCATGTATTACATCATTGATCTTCAACATGTCCCCCATAGAGCGTGATGCAATTATTTTTATAGGGGATATTTACATTAAGATTTGAAAACCATAGATCCTGGATCTCGTTCAACTAAATGCTAAACATAGGTATGGGATATGCACTAGCAACAAGATGGATTGGATGCTGTATCATAATAAAACCATAAGCTTAGAATGATTTCATGATTATATGCATGAAATCACAATTTTTCACTTGTATTTCTTTTGTACACTTGGATGTCAGGTGAATCTATTAAATTTTGATTTCATGATGAAACAAAATGGGAGAATCCTCATATTGATTGATTTCCAACAAACTCCACTTATTCATCGCTATTCTAGAGAGGAATAACAAGTTAGACCATAAAAAGTGCTCCTAGATAACACTACATGAATTAAAATTGCAATTGATTATAGTCAAATGCTTTTGCAACTACACACAAATATTGAGAAATAACTTAGAGAAACCTTTGATACATAATTCTTGGAGATAGATGTTGGGCACCCTATATGCAAGTTAATTAAAGCCAACATAAAAAGTGTTCAATATAAATTATCAACCCAGGGAAGTCTCTTATTTCAAGGATAATATGCACTATATATGATTTAAACACTAAGTAGCTGATGTTGTAGGTAAATTATCCTTATTTTTTGTTTAGCCACACTCATCCCATAATCCACTTAATCTAATTTACTTCCTCAAGAATGCAATCACAAGTACCTTCTTACAATCCTTAACCTAGAATTAGAAGATTCAGGAAACAACAGCTAGAATACTTTTGCAAAAAGTAAAATCCTTAATTACCAAACCATCTAAATATCCATTCAACTATCCTAATTCAGTAATTCTAGAAATTCAAAATACAAAAATTAAGTTCAAATATTCTAGAAATTCAAAGTACAGGAATTGAATTCTACAAATATAACTGCGAAGGAACAAATTGCAAAGATCTAAAGAAAGCGACACTTGAAAGAACTAGGGATGAACAGGGCTGTTACAACTATCACACAGTTGCATAAAAGACAGTTAACTTAACAATCGACTGCCACACCACACCATTGCAATTTTGCAAAAGATGTAATTACTGATCATTCAAATGACACACAACAATCAATAACTGTTGCAGCTGACTGTAAATAAAGAGAGTTATCAAAAAATCACACAACAAGATAAATGAAATACCTAATTAACTCAGCAATCCTTGTGGGAAGGCGGGCCCAGCCTTCACACAGAGATGCTAGAAGCAACACACGTTAAAACGCTGAGATCTGAAGAATCAAAATCCTTGTATTAAAAAGTGGCAGATGAACACACAACCTCCCAGCGGATACAATAATTTGGTTAAAAGTTCAAACCCTGGCTCAGAATAGTTCCCAGTATTTATACAATTACAATCATAACATCTTCCTACTATTATCGGGAAGCCATGAAGATCTCTAATCTTCAGGAATCCTTAATTACAATGAGCTATTACAGTCGTGGCAAGATGAGAGAAAAAAATATAAGGAAGTTGTTATTCGAGCCATAAATAATGATAATGGTTAATTAAGAAGATATTCCGTGAATTGTAGCTACTTCTGGGCAACGGTGCACGATTGTCTCCAACTCTGTTGCAATCTGTTGCAGCTACCCTTGTACAGCTCGCATGGAATAATAACTTTGGACTGCATTCTTTAAGCAATGATTGAATGGATGGCGATCAACTCAACAATGAATGTCCATTCCTCCTTTGGCATGTTCGGCTTGCTTCACCTGTATTCTTTACATCTCGAATTATCTTTATAAAACCACCATATATTAGCATAATTTAAGATGTAAATCCCTGATTACCACAATTCTAAGCATTAATAAAATAAGACAGTGATTAACTATACTTGCATGACTTGAGGGACCATGTGAAGGAAAAACATATATTTAGCATGCATAAGAGAGTAGGATGAGGTAAAAAGAGGTAGATAAAGGTGGTAAAAAAGGGGTCATTTTTGGGCCCAACATCTCCCCCCAAGTGTCTTGTTGCATGTCCTCATGCAACAACATCCATTATTCTAAATCTAAACCTGGCGTTGTGCTTCATTCATGGAGAGAAGAAAAGTTGTATGGGAATTCAGATGTTCCCTGTTTTTCTACAAATCCCTTATGGACAACCCAGTATTTCCAACACGTCTGCTCTTTTGCCCTTGTTAATGATAAATCTTCCCTATACGGTTTTGCTGGCCACTAGATGAGAGGAAATTTAAATTTAAGTCCCATCCAATTAACCCCACATTCCGTCATGCATCCAACATAACCCTCAATCCTTGAAAGTGCTTGTTCAAAATTCCTGTAACAGTAGGGGTCCCTATTCCTAAGGGTTGGAGAGGGAACCTACCATTTGTGCTAACTACCTTCCAAAGCCACTTGTTGATGCATAGAAATCTGGTTGGTACAAGTAGAAATAACCCTTTCTTGAATTTCCATTATATGCCGAGTTTGGATGGGACACAAGAGTAAACTCTGATGTCGAGCAAGGAGAAGACTAGGATTCTGAGGTTCACTTCGAATCCAAAGATTAGAGTGGGCCTCATTGTGAGAGAAGGTTTGGAAATACCTTTCCCATTGAACATGATTGCTCAGAAAGGAGGCAAAAGCCCTCAGCTAAACATCACCTGAGAAAGGGATAGGATTCAAATAGCAGTCCAAAGGACAAGCCAACTCATGCAAATAAAGCTCACACAACAAATTTTGGCCCTCAAAATCACTTCCCAGAAATGTTTCCAGGAACTTAGCTGAGGTTTCTATTTCATATGGCCTCCCTTATTTTACAGCCCTTAATTTAAGCCAAATGAACTGCTCAAATAAAAATACAGGGTAAGAGGAAGATGGTACTCTACTACCCAACAATTCATGAGAAAAAGTATACAAATGATATTTTTCCACCTGCATGGATTTACACTTTTTCAGCTCCTTTAGCTCCTTTTGTAACTCCTCTCCACGAAGTTTATGGATCATGAGTTCTTCTACGCATTTTTCCTTCAATCTCCTGATGGTATTTCTATGTCCAGTGAGGGAAACCATTCCTTGTTGATATCTCTCCACCTTACTCCTCCACTTCCTCACTTCTATTCTCAGGATCGAGAGTTATTTTGTAAGCTTCAAGGTTTCTTCTTCTTCAAGATTTATTTCATTATCGGAATCCAAATTGATAAAATTTTGAGGCCATTGAGTCCATACCTCATCACCCGAGGTGACAAATTGAACATCCTGTACTTTTGAGATCACTTATGGGGGTGCCAGTTCTTGTGTAACAACGTCCCTTCTTGGAATTTATTCTACAACAACTTCAACCATAGGTGGTTCTGAAACAACTTCTGGAGATGCTGGTTCTTGTGTCACAACATTCTCTTTTTGGAGTTCTCCTATAGAAACTTCAGTAGCTGCTTGCGAGGATGTTGGTTCTTGTGGAACAAACTCCTCCTGAATTTTAATCTCCTTATCTGCCTGATTATTAGCTGCAGCTTCGACAGTGGTATGCAAGGCCGCTGGTTCTTGTGTAACAGATCCCTGCCCTTCTCTTTATTCATGCTGATGGGAATGTAGAGTTGCTTTCATGTCTTCTGCAATATGGAGCTGTTCCTCGAGGATTTCAATGTCCCCCAAGGATTGGGACTGCATTTGTTCATCCTCTCCTAAATTCAAATAAGGAATGATGACCATCCCGTGTTTGACTTCTTGTTGCAGCCTGCGAGTCCCCATATAAATTTCCAGGTATGTTGGTTCTTGTGTAGCAACATCTTGGTTAACTTCCTCATTTTCCTGCTATTGGGATTCCATTTCTATTATCTCTGTGTCCTGAGATGGCTCAGGAGTCACAGTGCAAACTTCTTCATTAAATTCCAGGATATTTTCAATCCCCAGTTATTCTTCTTTGCTCATTTGGCTGGCAACTTCAACAAGAATATTTAAAGATGCTAGTTCTTGTGTATTAGCGTCCTGTTCAACCTCATCATCATTTAGCTGCTGGAGTTCCCCTATTATTTCTATGTCCTGAGAAGGTTTAGGAGTCACAACGTAGTCTTCTTCAACAAAACTAGGAATAACCTCGACTTCTGGTTCATCTATCTCGACATGGGTGGCAACTTCAATAGGAATATTCAAAGATACTGGTTCTTGTGTATCAACACCCTGTTTCTATGCTACTTCCCTTATTTGGAGTTTCTCTTGGGGAGCTTCACCATCCTTCCAGTCAGGTTGTCCTTGTTCTTCCACAGCTGTAGGTACAGTTTGTTGTGTCACAAAGGCATGAGCTATGACTCTCTAACTTGAATTGTTAAATATTTATCAACACACAAGACAAACCACTCTTTCCTCCTCATCACCAGCCTCACCAGGAATTGATCCTTCTACTTGGTCTGCAGCCTCAACCAGTGTGTGCAACTTCCTTTCCACCTATTTCCTGCATGCTTCCTTCCAATTTTATAGTTCCTTTCATAGTGATTGTACTTCCTCCTTTAATAACCCATTTTCATATAGGATTCCCTCAATTTGAGGTTCTTCTGTAGGTGGTTCCTATGGGGCATCATTTGCTTTGGGTCTCAGAGTGGGACATTCAATATGTGATTCTATGGTTGCCCATGTTTCCCTTGCTGCTTCTGCTATTGTAATTGACCTGGTTCTTTTTTGTCTTATTGGTGGTGATGCTCGTATTTCATCTTTTGATATCCTCCTTTTTCTCTGTGGTGTTGGAATTTCCAGATTTGCAACTGATGTGGAAGGGATATCCTCTATTTCAACATTTTATTGTTCTTCCTTGATCAAAGTCCCTCCCCATTCAGGGGAAGATTCAATGGTCAAGACCTCCATTTTTTCTTCTGTTATCTTGGCTCTAACATCCTTGGCTTTAGTTGTCATAGCATCTAATGCTGCTCTTGTTTCAGCCTCTACTGTCAGAGCTGCCATATTATTTAATTTCTCTGCAGGGTTTTCTTGTGCATTTTCCTCCAATTGTGCTGCTTGGTATTCTGATTGATCATGCAATCCAATATCATTCCCTCCCCAACTAAATTGGGGGGACTCCAAACCTATTATTGCTCTTCATTCCCCCCCAATTGTTGATTGGTAGGCTCTTCTTGGTTTTGAACAGGCCTCAGGAGTGTAGGTACTTCTACCTCCTTTTCTATTGGAACAATGGGCAAAAGGGCGAGTTCCTGAACTTGACCTGTAAATTGCTCCCAGGTTTGGTTCCATTGGGCCAAGGCCCGTAAAATTATTAATTTAATTAGGCCATGGTGGGTAAGAGAGGAGTTTGGATGCTTGGATGTTCTAACAAACCCCGCCATATGGTGTAAATCATTTAATAGGTAAAATGGAATGTTCAGTAAGGCCTTATGACAGAGATGAGATAATAAAGGCAATTCAGAGTAATAGACCGTTTTATACGTACCTTCACAGGTGATATAATTTTTGAGGAATTGTTACTTGATCCCATGGTTGAGGCAATGACTATAATTCTATCCCTCTTTGTGAGTGCCGAATGTGCTCCCCCTCTCTCAAAAAATCCTGTACTACAGCAAAATTAGGGGTTCTTCGACCAAACCAGGATCTGCCCACATGAGGAAGGCCAATGAACTCGGCCACTATCAGTTAAGATACTTCAATATGTAACCGCCGCACCTCTGATTGGGTTTCTGTAAGATTTAGGGTGAATTGTAGAGCTGTCTCGTGATGAAACCCATTCAGGTGTTGGAAGAACTCAGTCTATCTTGCAGCTTCAAAAATAGAAAAAACTTCAGCATTTCTTCTCAGTTCTCATGTATTGGGAGGTTCATGCTGAGCTGGGATACCCATGTTTGTTTTGCTTTAGAAGTGTGTCTCAGTTCGACAAATTACAGGTCCTGATAATGGAGGTTAGAGAAAAAAGTATGCATGAACAACTAAGAGTGGAGTTGGGTAAATTTGGAAATTTTCAGAGCATAGAAATGTTTGAAAAGTTTTTCCCAATTAGGAAAGGTGGCGGTTATTAGGTATCATAAATATCCATTAATTCGTACGAGTGGACAGTTAATGATATGCAGCTGTAATAATGGGCATGGAGAGGAAGTTATTATTAATGTTGTCAGATCTAATTAATGCTTAATCAAGTAAATAATCAGAACCATACCTTCAAAAATATGCGATGAAGGGTGACCTTTGGAAAATAGTAGCGCGTGTGAAGTGCAACCATTTAAAGTTAATCATTATTGCAGGTATGCTAGAATGACCTTTTGTGCTGGCGAACCAAAACCATTGTGTCAACTTTGTCAGAATCGTGATGGATACTGGAAAATAAATCAAGATCACTGGCATCAGAAATTGGAGCCCGATCTGGAGGAGTATCTAGCCAAGGTTGCTCAGAATTCTACCAAGAATGGAGGAGTTGTAGCCACAGACCATAGAAAAATCAAGCAGTTTAGTAGAGTCATGGATGAATTTAGAGTGAAATCAACCAATTTTGGCAGAGTCATAGCTGCCGAAAAAGGTGAAAATGGACCAAAGTGAAATGGTCTCGCAGCTGCCAGAAAGGTGAAAATAGATCAAAGTGAAATGGTGTTGCAGCTGCCAAAAAAGGTGAAAATAGACCAAAATGAAACGGTGTAGCAGCTGCGTGAAAATGGGGTAAATGGCAGGAATTTACGGTGTTGCAGCTGTGCAAAAATAGGGTAAAGGGAAGGAATTTATGGTGTTGTAGCTGTGTGGAAATGGGGTAAAGGGAGGGAATTTACGGTGTTGCAGCTGCACGAAACGGAGTAAAGGGCGGGAATTTATGGTGTTGCAGCTGCGTGGAACAGAGTAAAGGGTAGGAATTTACGGTGTTCTAGTTGCGTGGAAACGGGGTAAAGGGCAGGAATTTACAGTGTTGCAGCTACGTAGAATGGAGTAAAGGGCAAGAATTTACGGGGTAAAGTGCGGGAATTTACAGTGTTGCGGCTGTGCGGAATGGAGTAAAGGGCGGGAATTTATAGTGTTGCAGCTCCACGGATTTGTTCAAGGAATTTTATTCTGATGCAGGAAGTGACAGAAGGACAACCCTAGTCAATAGGCCCGATAATGACCACTGCTCCTTAGGTGCTTCCTTGAACATTTTATTCTAAAATAAAAACGGATCAAATGCAAAAGGGAAAAAAAATAAAACTAAAAAAAAATCAATTTATTTATGCACAGAAAATTTATGTGAGATTTTGTAGCAATTATCTAAGAATTAACAGGGGCAGAGAAAGCTTCCCACCCTTGTTCTAATTGGTATTTTGGATCAGCCACAATATGTGAAGTAAATGTGTCTTTTGAAATGGGTTTATGGTATAGTCGTAGCCTGTGACCATTAGCAAATAATGGTACATGATTCTCATCAATGGTCACCAGGAGGGATGTATCATTATCAAATACTCTTTCTACCAAGTATGGGACCAACCATCTTGTGCGTAATTTACCCTTGAAGTCCCTTTTGAATATTGAATCGTATAATAGTGCCCAATTTCCTTCGCAGAAGAATTTATTTTTGATGAATTGGTCATGCCAATTGGATATTTGTTGCTAGATTAATACTGTTTGATCCACAGTAGCTAAATGGTTCTCGTCAAGTTCATTCACTTGATTCAATCTTTTCTTCTGGGCTTCAGTCACATCTAATTTTACCTCCATAGTTGTATTCAAATTTTTAATTTCAAATTCAATCAAGAAGACAACACTTTTCCCATACACCAAGTCATAAGGAGAGAAACCTGTAGTATTGTGCCAAGTAGTACGATATGCCCACAATGCTTTTAGAATTCTATCAGCCCAATCTCGACGATGGCTCTTGACCATTTTGGTAAGGATGGCTTCAATAACTTTATTGGTGCTTTCTACCCGGCCATTGGCTTGGGGATGGTATGGTGAAGCTATACGGTGCTGAATATGGTGAAGCTATACGGTGATATAATTTTTGAGGAATTGTTACTTGATCCCATGGTTGAGGCAATGACTGTAATTCTATCCCTCTTTGTGAGTGCCGAATGTGCTCCCCCTCTCTCAGAAAATCCTGTACTACAGCAAAATTAGGGGTTCTTCGACCAAACTAGGATCTGCCCACATGAGGAAGGCCAATGAACTCAGCCACTATCAGTTAAGATACTTCAATATGTAACCGCCGCACCTCTGATTGGGTTTCTGTAAGATTTAGGGTGAATTGTAGAGCTGTCTCGTGATGAAACCCATTCAGGTGTTGGAAGAACTCAGTCTATCCTGCAGCTTCAAAAATAGAAAAAACTTCAGCATTTCTTCTCAGTTCTCATGTATTGGGAGGTTCATGCTGAGCTGGGATACCCATGTTTGTTTTGCTTTAGAAGTGTGTCTCAGTTCGACAAATTACAGGTCCTGATAATGGAGGTTAGAGAACAAAGTATGCATGAACAACTAAGAGTGGAGTTGGGTAAATTTGGAAATTTTCAGAGCATAGAAATGTTTGAAAAGTTTTTCCCAATTAGGAAAGGTGGCGGTTATTAGGTATCATAAATATCCATTAATTCGTACGAGTGGACAGTTAATGATATGCAGCTGTAATAATGGGCATGGAGAGGAAGTTATTATTAATGTTGTCAGATCTAATTAATGCTTAATCAAGTAAATAATCAGAACCATACCTTCAAAAATATGCGATGAAGGGCGACCTTTGGAAAATAGTAGCGCATGTGAAGTGCAACCATTTAAAGTTAATCATTATTGCAGGTATGCTAGAATGACCTTTTGTGCTGGCGAACCAAAACCATTGTGTCAACTTTGTCAGAATCGTGATGGATACTGGAAAATAAATCAAGATCACTGGCATCAGAAATTGGAGCCCGATCTGGAGGAGTATCTAGCCAAGGTTGCTCAGAATTCTACCAAGAATGGAGGAGTTGTAGCCACAGACCATAGAAAAATCAAGCAGTTTAGCAGAGTCATGGCTGAATTTAGAGTAAAATCAACCAATTTTGGCAGAGTCATAGCTGCCGAAAAAGGTGAAAATGGACCAAAGTGAAATGGTGTCGCAGCTGCCAGAAAGGTGAAAATAGACCAAAGTGAAATGGTGTTGCAGCTGCCAAAAAAGGTGAAAATAGACCAAAATGAAACGGTGTAGCAGCTGCGTGAAAATGGGGTAAATGGCAGGAATTTACGGTGTTGCAGCTGTGCAAAAATAGGGTAAAGGGAAGGAATTTATGGTGTTGTAGCTGTGTGGAAATGGGGTAAAGGGAGCGAATTTACAGTGTTGCAGCTGCACGAAAAGGAGTAAAGGGCGGGAATTTATGGTGTTGCAGCTGCGTGGAACAGAGTAAAGGGTAGGAATTTACGGTGTTCTAGTTGCGTGGAAACGGGGTAAAGGGCAGGAATTTACAGTGTTGCAGCTACGTAGAATGGAGTAAAGGGCGAGAATTTACGGGGTAAAGTGCGGGAATTTACAGTGTTGCGGCTGTGCGGAATGGAGTAAAGGGCGGGAATTTATAGTGTTGCAGCTCCACGGATTTGTTCAAGGAATTTTATTCTGATGCAGGAAGTGACAGAAGGACAACCCTAGTCAATAGGCCCGATAATGACCACTTCTCCTTAGGTGCTTCCTTGAACATTTTATTCTAAAATAAAAACGGATCAAATGCAAAAGGGAAAAAAAATAAAACTAAAAAAAAATCAATTTATTTATGCACAGAAAATTTATGTGAGATTTTGCAGCAATTATCTAAGAATTAACAGGGGCAGAGAAAGCTTCCCACCCTTGTTCTAATTGGTATTTTGGATCAGCCACAATATGTGAAGTAAATGTGTCTTTTGAAATGGGTTTATGGTATAGTCGTAGCCTGTGACCATTAGCAAATAATGGTACATGATTCTCATCAATGGTCACCAGGAGGGATGTATCATTATCAAATACTCTTTCTACCAAGTATGGGACCAACCATCTTGTGCGTAATTTACCCTTGAAGTCCCTTTTGAATATTGAATCGTATAATAGTGCCCAATTTCCTTCGCAGAAGAATTTATTTTTGATGAATTGGTCATGCCAATTGGATCTTTGTTGCTAGATTAATACTGTTTGATCCACAGTAGCTAAATGGTTCTCGTCAAGTTCATTCAATTGATTCAATCTTTTCTTCTGGGCTTTAGTCACATATAATTTTACCTCCATAGTTGTATTCAAATTTTTAATTTCAAATTCAATCAAGAAGACAACACTTTTCCCATACACCAAGTCATAAGGAGAGAAACCTGTAGTATTGTGCCAAGTAGTACGATATGCCCACAATGCTTTTAGAATTCTATCAGCCCAATCTCGACGATGGCTCTTGACCATTTTGGTAAGGATGGCTTCAATAACTTTATTGGTGCTTTCTACCCGGCCATTGGCTTGGGGATGGTATGGTGAAGCTATACAGTGTTGAATATGGTACTTTCGTAGCAGAGCTTCAAATTGATACGACAAAAACTGAGGTCCTCCATCAGTAACCACTTCCTTGGGTATTCTGAAATGGGTAAAGAGTTCACCATACAGGAAATCGATCACAGCCTGGTCATTGGCTTTCACCAAAGCTATGGATTCCACCCATTTCGTCATATAGTCAGTACATACCAAGATGTAGTCTTTTTGACTGGAATGAGGACTGATAGGACAAACAAAATCTAAGGCCCATTTGACAAAGAGTTCAACCACCAATTGTGGTTGAAGAGGCATTTGATCTAATCTATTGGGTTGGCCCATCCTCTAGCATCCATAACAAGACTGGGCATATATTTTTTCATCCCTAAAAAGGGTCGGCCAAAAGTAGCCCATTCTCAGCGCTTTGTGTCCTGTCCTCCTATCTTCAAAATTTCCCCCACAAGGCTCATCATGGCAGGCCTTCAAAATATTGAATATTTCATCTTTTCTTACACATCTTCTGATCTCAAGATCAGGGCCTGTGTAGAAGAGATGATTGTCTATCCAATAATACCTAGCACTTTGTTGAATAATTTTCCTCTTTTCTCTTTTGGACAAATGTGTTGGAATCTTTCCTGCAGCCAAGTAGTTAATGACAGCTGCATACCAAGGGGAGTGAATTGAAACTGCAAATAAGTGTTCATCTGAAAAAGAGTCCTCCACAGGCAAATTATAATCACTGTTAGTAAAACGAGATAAGAAATCAGTGACAACATTTTCTTTTCTAGGTCTATCTATAATGGTGACATCAAATTCCTATAATAATAACAGCCACCTAGTTACCCTAGCATTGGTAGCAGGTTTATTGATTAGATATTTGATGGTCGAGTGGTCAGTGTGCACAAATGTATGATATCCAATGATATAATGTTGAAATTTGTTAATGGAGTAAACAATGGCTAAAAAATCCTTCTCGGTAACAGTATAATTAAGTTCAACAGGGGCAAGGTTTTTACTAATATTATAAACTGCATAAGGTGCTTGACCATCTTGCTATCCTAGAACTGTTCTAATGGCTGTATCAGAAGCATCTAAAGAAATGTGAAAAGGAAGGGTCCAATTGGGCCCTCTTAAGATAGGAGCTATGGATAGCTTCTCCTTAAGTTTAACAAACGCTGTCTGGCATGCCTCGTTCCAAATAAATTGCACATCCTTCATTAATAGTGAAAAAAAAGGAGAGGCAAGTTTGGAAAAGTTTTCTATAAATCTTCTGTAGTATCTAGCATGCCCTAAGAAACTTCGCACTTCTTTTTGAGTTGTAGTAGTAGGTATATTTTTTACTACCTTGATTTTAGAGGGGTCCACCTGGATGCCATTAGCAGAGATAAAATTCCCCAACACCACTCCTTCACTCATTATCATATGCCACTTTTCAGTGCTTAAAGAGAGCTGTGTCTGTTCACAGGGAGTTAAAACCTTTTTCAAATTTTTCAAGGCTTCTTCAAAATATTTTTCATAGGGAGTAAAATCATACATGAAAATTTCCATACTATCATTAACTAATTCTAAAAAAAATGCCAATCACAACTCTTTGAAATGTGGTTGGTGCATTGCACAAACCAAAGAGAAGCACTCTGTATGCAAAAATTTCCCAGGGATAGGTGAAGGTAGTTTTATCCTAGTCTTCAGGAGCAATCTTGATTTGATTGTACCCGCTAAACCCATCCAGGAAGGAGAGGAAATTCTTCCTGGATAAAGTGTCAAGTACTTGATTGATGAAAGGTAGGGGAAAGTGGTCTTTTTGTGTTTCCTTATTCAGCTCTCTATAATCCACACAGACTCTCCATTTACCATTCTTATTTGGTATTATTACGAGTGGAGACACCCACTCGCTGTCTGAAATAGGACATATAAATCCTACTTCCAAGAGTTTCTGAATTTCTTCCTTCACTATGTCCCCAAGATTGGGGCTCATTCGTCATTGAGGCTGGTACATAGGCCAGGAGTCACTTTTGATATAACTGTGATGGGAACAAAGATTAGAGGGAATGCCCCTCATGTCTGTGTACTCCCAGGAAAATGCCCCCTTATGTTTTTTTAAGAGAGTGATCAGGCGCTTCTGTTCATCCAGGGAAAGGCTGGGATTAATAGTCAGGGTTTTTCTAGACTCTACCTCGATAGGAAAATTTTTCAATTTTTTCAACACTAGACCTATGTGAGTGTCACTGACTAATGCCTCTTTTGTGAGATTTTCTTGTTGACATAAGTGGGTTCACTAATGAAATTATAAATGGCATCATATTCAGTTTCATCTTTAAAATTTAAGGCCTTCCCTATCGTTAGTAATGGCTGAATGCCCTCTTCTTCCTTTGACTCCATTCATGACGGTGTTTCCGTGTCTAAGCTTAGACGAGCTGGAAGATAGAGAGTGAGGATCTTTATCTCAGTTCCATATGATATGGTCATAGACCAAGATCGACAGTTGATGCAAGCATCAGCTGTAGCTAACCAGGGCCTTCCCAGGATCAATGGGCGTCGACCTAGCTGTGACTTAGGTTGTAAAACCACGAAGTCAGTAGGATACTCCCAAGAATTAACTGAGACAATGAGATCATCCAATATTCCTTCAGGTTTAATAGTGAATCTATCTTCCCATTCTAAAATGGTAGGAGTTGGCCTAATATTAGTGAGCCCAAGTTTCCTTACAGTTTCAATAGTCATAACGTTAATTGCTGCTCCTAAGTCTACCAAAACATTGGGTATTTGTGTGTGCCCAATCTGCACAGTGACAGTGGGATTCCCAAGGTCATCATATTTGGCCAAGAGGGTTTTTCCCATTATTAATGCAGATAATTTCCCTATGACATGAACAGTGGGAGGATCCCTGGGTTTCCTTCTCGGTTTCCTTGTACACAGATCCCAAATAGTTCTGGCATAGATAGGTACATCTTGAAGGGTTTGAAGGAGGGGAATTTTAACATTAATATTTTTTAACTCTCCTCAGAGGTTAAACTGCATTTGTCCCACTAACTTTGGTAACTTTAATATTTCAAGGTATGGTGGTTCCCTAATCAACTGGGTAGGCTGTATGTCGATAGATGTGTCATTCTGTGTTTCAGCTGACATATTAGTAGGATGTTCAGCATATTCGATAATGGGGGTCATTGTATTGGATACATACTATGGATTAATCCGTTCTTCATGGACAGAGGATGGAACATCCTCAATGATCAAAGGCTCCACTACCTTTCCTGATCGTAAGCGGATATCGTTGTAGGGTACAGGAGTAATGGAATAATCAGGCATGTTGACAGTCTCAAACTGATGGACTTCTTTATTATTTGTTTAGTGTTAGGTTGAGCAGGAAGCTGAGGTCATATCGAAATATTGGGGACAACATTATTCTGGAGTTG
The DNA here is from genome assembly GCA_001517045.1 of Pseudotsuga menziesii. Taxonomy (NCBI): domain Eukaryota; kingdom Viridiplantae; phylum Streptophyta; class Pinopsida; order Pinales; family Pinaceae; genus Pseudotsuga; species Pseudotsuga menziesii. Next base: position 138,344 of record LPNX010641484.1, on the reverse strand, counting down.
CAGCTGCGACTGCTGGTAAGGCTGAGGATATTATTGAGGAGGATATGGTTGTTGAGGAAATGTTTGATGTGGAAGCTATTGAGAGGGTTGGTTATGGGGAAACCGGTTCCCTGTATGGAAATTACTCCATCCAGGAGACCAAGGATTTTGTTGGTTTGGTGGCTATGGTGGCTAAGCCCAAGGGTTCCAGGAGTTAAAATTTTGCATTGAAGGTTGAGAGGGGTACCATTGAGGACTAGAATAAGATGAAGGGAATTGTGTATTCATATGCTGCATATTATTCCAATTATTCATGTTATTCGAAAATGGAAACAAGTCTGGAGTCATACCTTGATTTCGAGGCTTCCAGGGATTTCTATGTGCAATAAAGTAGGTTGGTTCCACCTCTGGAGTTGATTCCTGCAGAACAGCCTTCACTTGAGGTAGTGATGGGAATTCTTTTGTATCATGGTTCATCTCATACAACTGACACACTTCTACCTTGTCGAGTGGGCACTCCTTTAGAGGCTGGTTCTTCCTACATCTATGGAAGAATACACCTAGTGTGAGATCCTCTACTGCTTGTTTCTGCTTTCCCCTCAGGACACCTATCTCCAAGGAGATGGAGCTCATAATTTCTATTTTCAAATTTTCAAGGAGATTTCCTATCTCTGCATGGGTGGCTCCTCCATTAGATGACTTCTACATTTTTTCAAAGACATCATACTCTAATTTGTCTCGTTTTTCCCATTTGTTATTCCTGGAAGACCCCCTGGAATACCTTTTACACAGTTCCATGATCTTCTCAAAGGACTCCTTGGAGATATCCCCATTTCCTAATAGGTTTAACATGTCTAGGCAATCATTCCTAATCCCATGAAGTAGGATTATTTTGAGCACATCTAACCCCATATTAGTTTGTCCATCTCTCTGCACATTATATAAAATCCTTTTGACAAAGTCTTCCAGACTTTCATTGTCCTTCTGTACCATTTTAAACAGTTCTTCTCTCTTATCCTTGGTATTGCAATACTCCCGATATTTCTCCAGGAACACCTATTTCATCCTATCCCAATTAGTGATAGTTTCACCTCCCAGGCTCATTAACCAATGTAATGCATTGTCCTTCAGAGTGGCAGGGAAGAGTTTCAGCTTCTGTGCATTGGTGGTGTAGTCATAACTACGACAGAGGATGTCGAATTCAAAAAGAAATTCATCCGGATCCTCTGACACTTTTCCATAAAAGCGAGCCAACACCGATTGCGATATATTTTTCATGGGGGCTATCCCTTCTGGCTGTTGAATTGGGAAATGAAGTGTAGCCACCATCCCTTCAAGAAGGGAATTACCCTCCTGATGATTATTTTCTCCCATTGCTTCTTCCTCTTCGGGATCGCGTCTGTTACTCATATTTTCTTCTATTTTATCCTCTTCATCCTTCCACTGGTCGTTGAATTTCTGATGGAACTGTGTCCACTCCTATTTAGTCACAACCTTCTCATTAATGTGATAGATCAAATATAGATCAGGCGATCCTACAGTACTAACTCTGTCTTCCTTTGCAGGGGTATCTGAGGGTGTTGCAACTCCTTGTGTGTTCTCCACTGTAGAGACTGTTGCTGCCACTCCAGGGGTGACAGGGATTCTTCTGATGGGTGTTTCCTGGTAGTGAGCCCCAGTAGAAGAATTAGTTCTATCAAGCAGATCATTAATGAATTTTCTTCTCCCCAAAAATGGATTTCTCCCTTGGTCTCAACCACCTGAAACATTAGTATTCTGTGGGGTTCTGGGATTTATAATATGATCATGCTATACCCTTCTTGTATTCATGCAACCCAAAACATGCAAACCAAAAAAAAACTGAAGAATGAATAAAAATAATTACTGAATGCAACTACAATAGTGTCTAATATTTATCCTTCCCTGGTAATGGCGCCAAAATGTTGGGAACCCTATATGAAAGTTAATTAAAGCCAACATACAGAGTGTTCAATATAAATTATCAACCCAAGGAAGTCTCTTATTTCAAGGATAATATGCACTATATATGCTTTAAACACTAAGTAGCTGATGCTATAAGTAAATGATCCTATTTTTCTGTTTAGCCACACTCATCCCATAATCCACTTAATCTAATTTACTTCCTCAAGAATGCAATCAAAGGTACCTTCTTACAATCCTTAATCTAGAATTAAAAGATTCAGGAAAAAACATCTAGATTACTTTTGCAGAAAGTAAAATCCCTAATTACCAAACCATCTAAAGATCCATTCAACTATCCTGATTCAGTTATTCTAGAAATTCGAAATACAGAAATTAAATTAAGATATTCTAGAAATTCAAAGTACAGGAATTAACTTCTGCAATTATAATTGTGAAGGAACAAAATGCAAAGATCTAAAGAAAATGGTGCTTGAAATAACTAGGGATGAACAGGGCTGTTACAGCTATCACAGAGTTGCATAAAAGACAATTAACCTAACAGTCAACTGACACACCACACCACTACAGTTTTGCAAAAGATGTAGTTACTGATCATTCAAATGACACATAGAAATTGATAACTATTGCAACTGACTGTAAATGAAGAGAGTTATCACAAAATCACACAACATGATAAAGGAAATACCTAATTAACTCAGCAATCCCTGTGGGAAGGCGGGACCATCCTTCACACAGAGATGCTGGAAGCAACACACGTTAAAACGCCGAGATCCGAAGAATCAAACTCCTTGTATTAAAAAGTGGCAGATGAACACACAACCTCCCAGCTGATACAATAATTTGGTTAAAAGTTCAACCCCTGGCTCGAAATAGTTCCTAGTATTTAAACAATTACAATCATAAAATCTTCCTACTATTATCGGGAAGCCATGAAGATCTCTAATCTTCAAGAAGCCCTAATTATAATGAATTGTTACAGTCGTGGCAAGATGAGAGCAGAAAATATAGGGAAGCTGTTATTTGAGCCATAAATAATGATCGTGGTTAATTAAGAAGATATTCCGCGGATTGTAGCTACTTCTAGGCAGCGGTGCACTATTGTCTCCAACTCTATCATAGTCTGTTGCAGCTACCCTTGTATAGCTCGCATGGAATAATACCTTTAGACCGCATTCTTTGAGAAATGATGGAATGGATGGCGATCAACTCAACAATGAATGTCCATCCCTCCTTTGGCATGTTTGGATTTATTCACCCGTATTCTTTACATCTCGAATTATCTTTATAAAACCACCATATATTAGCATAATTTAAGATGTAAATCCTTGATTACCACAATCCTAAGAATTAATAAAATAAGACAATGATTAACCATACCTGCATGACTTGAGGGACCATGTGAAGGAAAAACATCCGTTTAGCATTCATAAGAGAGTAGGATGAGGGAAAAAAAGGTAGATAAAGGTGGTAAAAAAGGGGTCATTCCTGGGCCCAACAATCAATTTTCGGATGAAAAAAGGATAATAAAGAGAAAACAATATGGATAAAAAGTTTTATCTGATGATTGAAAAATGAGACAAAATTGATATTTAACAAGAAGCCTCTAAGTCCATGCTCGTATTATTGGGAATTGGTTTGAGTAGTTGATCAAATGATTTACACAATGGGGGAATTGGATTTGGTTCTTCCCCTTGTTGGTCCAAGTGAATGTTCCAACGTATGTTTTCTTTGGAATAATGTTCTTCCCTTTGATGAAACTTTCTTGAAATATATGATTGACTCTAAATTCCTTTGAATATTTACATCCTTCCTGAATATCATCTACATGTATTGGACCAGTGGAAATCAAATACATATCTAATTTTCCTTTCGAGTATGATATCACTATTTGTGTATCCTCATATTGTGGAATTTTTAAGTCTTTGAACTTTGCCATTGAGCTACAAGCTTGCGTTCCTCATGAGTATGATTATTTTATACTTAGAATACTGCAATGACGAGTCCATTCCCACAGACTCTATTATTTATTTCAACTTTATCATCCTCATGAATTTGATCTTATTGATTGTAGGTCTTCAATCCTTATAATTCTTGAGTAGATTCACTGGTGTAAGACTCCTTGGTTAAAAATATTGTTAAAGACATTGAAGTTGAAAATACTCCTATCAAAGTAACTTGTATCAAATATTTATTTTTTGTATTTTTAGGTATGATCATGATATTGTTGTTTCTTGGATACAAAAATTTAAGTTGGAGTCTTGGTTTGTTAAGGATCATGTTTTGCACGTTTTTTGATCTAGTTAAGGATTAGGTATTCCCTTTGTTATGATGCATTTGAAGTTTTTCCCACCATAATTTTCCATAGGATTAAACATGTTGGATATTGGTGCATCAACCTTCTTTAACTACATTTTGCACCACTCTAGTAGACTCATCCTACCTAACACAAGATATTGTAGTGAGCACCCTCTTTCCATTTTGGTTCCCATGCTTAGTTTTTCTCATAGGATCAAGATCCAATTTAGTTGTACCATGAATTTCAGAAGAAGCCTCACACCTCTCTTTCTCTTCTATTTATGGTCTTTCCCTATAAGGCCCCTATTTTTGTTCATTGTGCATTTTCCTTTGCTCACTATTACTTGCACACTTTTTCCTAATGCTTGGTCGTAGATTTCATACTTCCATTTCATTCATTATGTTTCTCATTAATTGCATCCATTTCATTTGAATTTTGGACTGTATCCTTGAAAGAAACATGATGATGAGTGTCCACCTCTTTCCCAACATCTTTTTTGGACTTTTTTTGCATATTTTCTATTCCATGCACTTGGAACATAGTTTTACGACACTCATTTTCCAATTGTTATTAGCATTATGTTATTCTTCTTCTTGCTTTTATAACATGAAAATGACAAAAGATCAATTATTTATAAAAAAGGAGAGAGGGGGGGATTTTATATCTCCATTGTTATTGTGGTAGTAAGGTAGTCAGGTTACCCTTGAACAAAGCACAAGTTTTGAGTTTTCTAGACAAGTTGGGTCTTAGTATTTCCTTAAAAAATTAAACCACAATATCTGATTTTGTACTCCTCTGACTGACTAATCTTCCAATAATTATGGAGAATTTTTTAATTCCTATTTGATTGTAAATATATATGGTTGTTCCCTTTGTGTAAAATGTTTCCCAAGTCACATTTGTGTCAGGAAAATGTTCAAGAGTTGTATTAAGCATGTGTCGTACATTCATCAGTTTCCATTACCCTGCAAGTCAACCTTCCATGTTGTCAAGTTACTCTTAGTTTGTATCATCATAACTAATGTCCATATTCATGCTAGTGTGGAAGGTCCCCATTGGATTATCATCACTAGAAGGTCATTTATATTGATGATATTCCACATTTCTCTGAAAATTTTACCTTGATTCATTAGCACCCTAGGCATGCTTTCATCATTGGTAGGTCATGATACACTCAACAGATGATATCTCATAATTGTTCTATGACTAAGTGGTTTCCCAAATGTTCAACAACAAGACCTTTATTCACATTTTGGGATTCATGTTGTACATTATATTCCATTATGACATTGGTGGAATTCCTCTCCTTTATGAATAAAATTCATTATTGGTTGTTTCTCAAGAGGTTTCATTCATATGCTATTTATATCTAGTGCAATTGAGAGATGTAATCAATGATATGTCATTGCAAAGCTTTGTCCACTTCCTTTCCAAAATAAATTAGTTCTTGATACTTTATCCTATTGTTTGAAGGGGGATTCCTTAATTCCTCCCTTTTAAGAAATATTTTCACATTGACTTCAACTCATTTCTATTTGGGAATGGGTTTTAGATACCTTTTAGTACCGTAGGGCTTGTATTCATGAATGGAATTTTCCCTCACTATTGATAGTGGGAATACACAATGCTGACCACTTGATAGATTCTACAAGCGTTCAAATAAAACACATTTATTCACACTTATTAGAACGTGATAAGTACCTTGATGCACATTATCAGTATCGATGGGTTGTCTCATATTTGTTAACAATATAAATCACTAATTAGTAATCAAATAATGTCTCCCATGTTCAACATTAGACATATATTCACGTGGTAAGGTTGGCATGCACATGTCTATGGTTTGGATGGAATACATTGGGATACAATATCACTAGATCATTTTTTATTGGTTGAGTTTTGTAACATTGTACCATAATTATATAAAATTGGTACCATGTGGACAACCAATTTGTACTCACTTCAATTCCAATTGTTCTACAGATATATAATGAGACATAGATCCACTTTGTATTTTCTTGTGGCTATGATCTATTTTGACATGGATCCACAATTTATATTTATCGTGGCCATGATTAATAGTCTTATATACTTCATAGATCCATAGTGTACTTGATTTGGTGGCCATGCTTACTTACACCTAAGCATGGGTATGGACGCCTCAAGGATAAACTTGACACATTAATATGTTTTGTAGGTACTTTCTGGGGCCAAAATTTCAGGACCTCTACTTGAGACAAGTGTACTTCCTTTACCAAGTATTATAATTTTTTTCAGCCATCATATTCCCTTATGACCTCACACATTAGGGGGAATCTGTTATATTAATAATTGGAACCTGAATGACCCTTATAATGTTAGGGTGACCCTAATGGCACTAAATCCTCTCAAACAACATCCAGTTGTCCATAATTTTGCTTCAAATTTTCCTAATGTCACAGGAAGAGACCATAATATTTTTTGATGACCTTGAATTCCACATTAGGGTGATTCCAAATTATGGTCACCACATCATTAAACAACTTAAGTTATTCATAGATCATTTTTTACCAAAAAACAAAGAGTTTTGATCCCCACACATTTCTCCCTTGAGTAAGGTGCATGGCAATGTACCTTTCCTTCCTACAGGTCATGTGGACCTTGGAAATGCACAAAAAAATATAAACATTCATAAAAACTCACAAAATCAGATAGTTGAAAGATTAGTTACTTAGTGGTAACATGTAACAAACTTAAATAATAAAAGACAAACAACAACAACAACAATAATAATAAACATCAACATATATATAAAATAAACAATAATAAATAATAATAATTAATAATGTATTTATGAAAAGACATGCCTCTTTATGAAAGGGTATTCCATCAAATTATAAATAACGGGCCCTCAATTGTAATTTGGACTTATCTATCAATTTATTCATATTTTATTATCTACGGATATGTGGGTTATTTTAGAAATTAATTAATCGAGAATATCTAACTATGGATGTTACATTTATTAGAATAATCAACCCATAGTTACCTACCTTAGACATTAATTTTAATTATTTTTGTCTTATTACCTAGCTTCCTAGATTCCATTCTATGCTAGTTGCCTTCTACAAGACCTAGAAGTCAACACATGCTAAAAATCAGTCATGGAGCGCTTGGGAAACATTCTAGAAACCAAATTTAGGATGTCTACTATATTCTAAATCTTCCAAAGTGCATATCTTCTATTTCTGAAAAGATNCAAAAGGAAAAGCTAGACTAGGTGTAGTTGACTTGTTTTTTTCCCACATCATCCTCCCTCCTTTTCTCCAAATAAAAGCATGTATGAGTTGTCTTTCCATTCCTATTTATATTTCTCACTTGAATTAGGAAATTCATGAGCATCTTCATAGATTTCGAAACTGCTTTATGCACCTATGGGGGATTTGACTAGATTTAGTAAGCCTACTTTTTGACTATTTCGAATGGCATATTTATAAATTCTATTATCTCATGTAATGATATATTGCAGCATCCTATTACTTCACAAGATTGGATATTATACCCTTATTTAATATATATTAATGTTATGCTCCAATTTCAGTCTCCTTTGGTGTGAATTTTGCATGTTTGATTAGCAATTTTGTGAGTGTAATTGTTCTATATCTTGGGTTCAATTTCCAAATGGTATAGAAGAATTTGTAGATTTATTTCTATCCTTCCTTATTGCTATTGCAAGTTCGACGTCTTGACTGGGAGTGCATTCTACTGACTGGAGGGCACAGTTTCTAAGCTATGGACCAATCTTAGAAGATCGTCTTGAATCCATTAAATTTATTTGAGTGGAAAGCTGAGATGGATATATTGTTGAGAGAGAAATTTCTCTACAGGGTGACTATGGAAACTGAGGCAGAGCCCAATGTAGCTGCAGAGAAAATTAAATGTCACAATAAGAGGGATGAGGCCTATGGTCTTTTGTGTCTGAGCATTTCAAGAGACCTACTCTTCCATCTTGATGGATTGAAATCACCTAATAAAGTGTGGAAGAATATAGAAGAGAATTTTGTAAATACAAATGATATGAGAGGACATCAAATTGAGAATGAACTAATCTCCTTGAGTCCTAGTAGCTTCGAATCATTGCAACTCTACTTTTCCAAGTTTAAGGCCCTTGTTTTGCAATTGAAACAATGTGGGATCGAAAAGAAGGAAGAAAAACTAGTTTTGGCCATAGTCTCTAAGCTTTGTCATGAATATTCAGTGTTTGTTTCGACCTTCCATGCCACCAAGTTGATAACTTGATCCTGGAAGATGCCTAAGCTTGCATAGTTCATGGAATCCCTCACAAAAGAGCAAGATAAGTTGGTGATGATGGGCACCATCAAACCTTGCAAAGACCAAGCTTTGGTTGCTGGAGATTCAAGGGTGGATTCGAAAAGAAAGAAAAATGCTAAAAATCCACCTGAGCAAAAGAGAGACAAGAACAAGTCTCAAGAGGAGCTCTAAGGTTCCAAGAAGAACTCCCAGAAGAAGAAGAACAAAGGAGAAATGAGCAAGTGTGCATACTACAGTAAGGGCTATCATCCTGAGAGCTCTTGTATGAAGAAGAAAATTGACATGTTGACCTAACTCCTGGAGAAGAATAACATCTCCCTTCCTGATTTCTCAAAGAAGAGGGAAGGAGGATCAAATTTAGAGGATAGAGAGAGAGAGTACATGCCTTGGTTACTGGCACATCAAGCTTAGCTAGCTTCATCATAGACTCAGGAGCTTCTAGACATATGGTTTGGACAAAAGAGACATTCTCCTCTCTTGACATGTCGAAAGGTCCACAAATATTTTTGGGAGATGACTCTCTCACTGACAGTTTGGGGAAGGGAAGGATTGATCTTAACCATGGTAAGTTCAATAATGTGTTGTATGTTCCAAGTCTTGCCTCTAATCTCTTGTCAGTGTATCAGATGACTCACACTGGGTCTCCAAAGAAGGTCATCTTCTCCCCTGATGATGTTGAAATAACTGATATTTCGAATGGTAAAGTCATAGAAAAAGGTGTTGTAGATCACACTTCGAAGGCATACAAGTTTTCCCATTTTCTACCCTACTAAAACACCTCTTCTCTTCTCATGCATGCTGATGAAGCAAGCAAGCTTTGGCATGAAATATTTGGCCATATTAAGTACAAGTATATTTCTGATTTGAGGGAAAAGGATATGGTCATAGGGTTACCAAAGATCAAGTTTTCTAAGGGAGTTTGTCAAGGTTGTATTCTAGGAAAACACCTAGAGCACAAATATGAGAAAGCTAGTCATGAGAGAACCTCTGCACCTCTTGAGCTGATCCACAGTGCCATTTCTAGTACATTTCATCATATGTACATGAGTGAAGACAAATATGCACTGACCTTCATAGATGACTTTTCCAGGTATTGTTGGGTTTACTTCCTAAAGCATAAGTTTGAAGTTTTTGACCTCTTCAAAGTATTTATAGCCTTGGTTGAAAACCAGTCTGGGAGGAAACTCAAGATCCTCAGATCTAAAAATGATGGTGAGTATGTCAAGTCTAAGTTCATTTAGTATTATAAAGATGCAGGTATTTAGATGCAACATTCAATCCCTTACAAACCACAACAAAATGGTGTTGCTGAGAGAAAGAACAGATCACTGAAGGAGATGGCAACCTGCATCATGGAGGCTAAGAATTTTCCACCAAAATTTTGGACCAAGGCTATAAAATATGCATCCTACATCTAGAATAGGGTGCCTCATAAGCATCTTGATGGTATGACTTCTTTCGAATCTTGGATTGGGCATAAGCCATATGTGATCCATTTCAGGATTTTTGGCGTTAAGGCTTGGGCTAGAATTCCAACTGAAAAGAGGAAGGGTTTGCAGCCCCAAAGACAAGAGTGCCTATTTGTTGGGTATTCTGAAGATTCAAAAGGGTACACTCTGATCAGCTTCAGCACCAACAAATATTTCATTAAAATAAGTGTTCAATTCCAAGAAGAGCCTTTAGTAGCAATTGAAGTTAAAGAGTCTTCTTCACCACCAGATCCATTGATTGTAAGTGAAAAGACTAATGAGTTTGATGATTCTAATATGTCTGAAAATCATGATTTGATTGCAAATCCTAAGAGTCCTACCAGACCAAAATGGGCATCAAAGACCATTCATGCATCTGGGGAACTAGCTAGAAATCCTAGTGACACTAGGAGGACTAGATCTCAATTTGAGAGTTCCCTTTGTGTGAAATATCCTCTATTTGCTGAGAAGTGCTATCTGATGGTTGAATTAGATCCAAATACATATGAAGATGAAACACATTATCCAAGAAAGCAAACAACCATGAAAGAAGAATTCAGCTTGCTCCAGAAGAACAACACTTGGGAACTGGTTGATCTTCCCCCAGGGAGGAAGCTAGTTCAATATAAGTGGGTTTTCAAGACTAATTTTGTTGCTGATGGTTCACCTTTGAAATATAAGGCAAGATTGGTAGCCAAGGGATACTCACAAGTACATGGTATTGACTACAATGAAACCTTTGCACCAGTGGAGAAAATTTCAACTCAAAATGGGCCTCCTAAAAAAATTAATAAAATAATAGTTAAAATAATAAAATAATATTTATTTAATTTGGAGGAAGAAGATAAAAAAACTACTTTTTTGTTTGTATTTTCGACATATCTCTCTTTGTTTTTACTCAAATTTCAACTAGGAGAGCTTGCTGGATGTAGAATTAAATTCCACATCCAACGAGTACCCACTCGGCATACTTTTGATGGACCCCTCTATCCCAAAAATAAGAAATACCTGAAAAAATGTGATGATGATGTCATCATCACATTTTTTCAGGTATTTCTTGTTTTTAGGGTAGCGTGGTCCATCAAAAGTATGCCAAATTGGTACTCATTGGATGCGGAATTCAATTCCACATCCAAAAAGCGCTCCCATCAAAATTTGAGTAAAAACATGGGGAGATATGTCGAAAAGCAAAAAAAGTAGTTTTTTTTATGATACCTATCCCCAAATTTATATTAAAAAAGTGTTCAAGACCTATACGGTATTTCAAATTTAAAGCAATTTCATTGGATAACACATGATGACATGGAATTTGAGTTAAAGTTAAAAGGCCCATTTTGAGTTGAAATTTCCTCTAATGCAAAGATGGACTCCATAAGGCTAGATCTAGCCATTGCAGCTTCGAAGCAATGGGAGGTACATCACATGGATGTGAAGTGTGCTTTCCTAAATAGAGATCTCACTAAATATATTTACATGCAGCAACCTAAAGGGTTTGTTTCTAATCCATATTTAGTGTGCAGGTTAAAGAAATCATTGTATGGGCTCAAGCAAGCCCCCAGGGCTTGGTATGCCAAGATTGATGGATTTTTGTTGTCACTAAGTTTTGTTCTATGAAAATATGATCCTAATGTCTATTTGAAGCCGATTCATGGTTCTTGGATGATTATTGTCTTTTATTTGGATGAACTTCTAATTACAGGAAGTTCAAAGAAAGAGATTTCCTCCTTGAAGGATGCAATGAACCATGCATTTTCTATGATAGCTTTGGGATTGTTGAGACAATTCTTGGGTATTGAATTTGCTGAATCCCAACATGGAATCAAAGTGCATCAATAAAAGTATGCTTTGGATTTGTTGAACAAGTTCAACATGAAAGATTGCAAGCCAAGAAAGATTCCCTTCCTTTCAGGAGTTGAGCTTGAAGAAGCAGGTTCTTCTCCTATGGTAAATAATACACTGTATAGGAAGTTGATTGGGTGTTTGATTTATATTACACACACTTGACCTGATATATCTTATGCAGTTAGTGTGGCTTCGAGATACATGGATCAGCTTCATGCGATCCACTGGAGAGCAACCAAATGGATCCTAAACTTTTTTCAAGGAAAAAGAACTCATGGGATCTTCTACAAAGCAAAATTTGATCTTGATTTGATTTGGTTTACTAACAGTGATTGGGAAGGTGACAATGCAGATCGAAAGTCTACATTAGGATATGTCTTCATGCTTGTAGAAGGACGAATCATCTGTTCAAGCAAGAAGCAAAGTGCCGTAGCACTCTCATCTACAGAAGCAGAGTATAAAGGAGTTGTAAATGCAACAACTCAATGTTTGTGGTTGTAGGGGATACTTGGATAATGTGGTTTTGAATTAGAGTTTTAACTATCATATACTGTGATAATTAGAGCACCATTCGAATATGCAATGATCCAGTTCAGAGACAGCGAACCAAGCACATTGAGATCCATATGCACTACATCAGACAGCTTGTGCATGATGGCACAATTTATCTACTCTCACTACAACAAAAACCTATGATTAGCATCTCTTTTAGCTTCCTTTTTAGCGTCCACTATCACTTTTAGTGAATTTTTTATCATTTTCTGGAAAAAGTCGACACTTTTCCACGGGATGGCGCTTTTAATGGATTTATTTGCATCCATTTGTAAAAGATGGCACTATTTTGGACGTTAATTAGCATCTTAATTAGCATCCCAATTAGCGTCCCAAATAATGTCCCAATTAGCATCCCAATTAGCATCCCAAATAACGTCCCAATTAACGTCCCTATTAGCATCCCAAATAACATCCCAATTAATGTCCCAATTATCGTCCCAAATAACGTCCCAATTAGGATCCCAATTAGCATCCCAAATAACATCCCAATGAACGTCCCAATTAGCATCCTAAATAACGCCCCAATCAGCATCCCAATTAGTGTCCCAATTAGTGTCCATTTTTAAAAGTTGACGCTATTTTGGACACTAATTAGCATCCCAATTAGCGTCCCAATTAGAATCACAATTATCATCCCAATTAGCATACAAGCTAATGTCCCAATTAGCAACCAAAAAAACATCCCATATAACACCAAGAATAGCCTCCAAAAAAATGTCTTGAATAACATAGCACCATATCTTAATCCAGGGTTAGCTACAGGAATTGTGCCATGAATTCCAGCATGAAAAACATCCAACATAGCATGAAGTATAGAGCCAAGAATTGCACCTAGAAAACATCCAACATAGTTCCATGTATAGATCCAGGTATAGTGCCTAGAATAATTCCAGAAATTTCGAAAGGAACCATGCTAGGAATTGCACTAGGTTTAAAGCTAGGAATTGTGTTTGGAAAATGTATGACATAATGTTAGATATATCAATTTCAATGATCATGATTCATGTGATAGTACTTTTGGATCTTTATTTATCATAGTGGCATGTAAATGATTGTAATCATGGCATGTAAAGACGCCCTGCATGTTGACTATAACAAACATCATCTTTTCTCCATGCATGTGCTCCCTAACTATTGTGTAAGTGCCAATATTACCTAGCCTTAATCACTATCTTTCTCTAATTTTATAATATTGGCATGCACATGTTAAAAATAAATTTTTTTGACTGATCAAGATCCCATATTTGAATTGGATTTGCATGTGACTTGCAGACATACAATCACCAACTATCAGTGCCCCTTTTGCAAGTGTATGATTCAACCTAAGGCAAAATCTGCTACAATAACTACTCCTTGAAGTGCCAGACATCAACTAGAGCAACCAGGCCCTGCATATTACTTATTAGACATATAATACATGAATTACACCCTGTATTTGATTGATTTACTCTGCTAAGTGCACTATAATGTATTGTGTAACCAAACCAATCCTTGAGGAAAACTTGCGACAAGAAATATTTACTACTGTCTTTCTCTGTGATTCAAATGAGAAAAAGTAATCTCGAGGTGTCTTCAAATTTATTATTAAACTCTTTATAATCATTAGTTGGACATTTACTATCAACATATCTTCTAGACACCCATTTCTATAAAACTATGCTGTTGGGAGCGGGGAGTGGAGGGGAGCAAAAAGTGAAATTTTCAAAAGCTCCCGTTTTGGGAGCGTTTTTTGTATAGTATATATTTTAATAAATTTTAATGGATTTATATATAAAAACCATGTAGGATTTTGAATTAGATATATAATGCATGGATTAAACCATGTAACATAAATCATCTAGTAGTTACAACTTATAACATTATCATCAATTGATCAACCATAAAAGCCTTTGTAGGAGTTTGGAAAAGAAGGAAAGTACCATAACATTGTCATCAAACGATCTACCTAGTATAGGATATTTTAGTATAGGAAAGGAAGGGAGAGCCTCAGGAGCATGCTCCAAAAACCGGGAGCTCGCTTCTGAAGGAATCAAGCTTTAGAAGTGGGATCGAGGGGGTGGGGGGAGATCCCATGCAACATAGCTCTAGATGACCTTTCTAATCAAAATAAACCATATTTAGGAAAATAGGAATCACCTGACATTCCTTAACATCAATGGGTGTGTTTCTCATCATTGTTTCATTGAAACTTTAGGTGTCTTTGTGTTGCAACGTCATGTGTCCACTATTGTTGTAACCTTATATTGTAGAGCATCAGAAGCTTTAGTGACCAGAGCATCTGTTGAAGTGTTTTCTTCCTTTGCTTTTATGTCATGATCAAGTGAAGTGTCCTCCAAAGAAGATGAAATTGCATAATTCAAAATACTAGGATCTAAATGTACTCCCTAAATTATAATAGCTTTTTCGTCCTTCATATTGCCTTTCCAAAGCTCTGGCCAAACCATCTTGATAATTCGACACAGTACCAAATTCTGTGACAAGCTCTTATACGGAACTCAATCTCTATCCCAAACAGGGTTTGAATCCAAAAATTGGACCCCATGGATCTAAAGTACCTATCTATTGCTTCAGGGACCACAATTATCATCAAACCATTCCCAACATTACTTCACTGATGTCTCCACCAAGTGTTCCGAAAATGATGATTGAAATCATCTCGAATCTACCTTGATTTGATAAACAAACCAACAACATGAACTGTCAATTAAGATGATGTTACCACTCGTTATTTCCTTGCTATCATCATTATTTGTATGCCAATGCCTTGCGTACTAAAGATGAACCAATAAAATCTATACATAAATTCATGTATGTCATGCTAGGATTGCATAACAGTGGTAACATTATATTTTATGTAATGTCTCTTCATGTTTTATGTTAGAGGCTTGTTACTGTCTCGTTATTGTTGTATTTACTGTGCATATAGACTATGTATTTGGACCAACTTCATCAGAACATTGAATAGAAACCTCCTTGTAAGAGATGGTACCTCATTAGCAAAGTCTGGACATATACACACTGAGAAACTCTTAAATCTCATCAATCTAAATGAACACCTCATTAACAAATCATTGGGGCAAATTTTGTGCTAACAGCTCTATAGTTGGAGCAGAATTAATTCTAATTACACTAGGTGCTATGATATATAGAAAATAATGTGCCCATCTTATTAAGGAGATTGTTCGTTGTTTAGAAAAATATATCACCAAATATATTTTACTCAAAATTACTCTCACAAACTCAAAATGCAGACTGCTATAGAAAACTTAGATTTATGTGTTTTAGTCTTGAACCACATGAAAAATCAAGTGGAAACTGTTTGTGAGAACTCATTTGATTAATTGCTTAATTGCCATTGTAGCTAATTCCTAACTACTGTTCAAACCTAGCATGGATACCTTTCAAAGACTAACCAACTTACATAAAAGAAGTACAACCAGTTAACTAGTGCTCTGCTTTCTTAAATAAGCCTACAACTACTACTATAGCTAAGCCTTAAATGTTTGTTCAGTTAACTAAAGGTGTGCTCATCTAAGACTAAATTGGGAGTGTTCCCTCTCTTTCTTTGCATAGCACTGAAACACAACTGCACTTGAACTGTCTGATTTTGATCCTAAAATAGCACATTTATTTTGACTGAGCAAAGGAGTCCTGCATGTTGAATATAACAAACACCATCTTTTCTCCATGCTTGTGCTTCCTAACTGTTGTGTAACTGCCGATATTACCTAGCCTTAATCACTATCTTTCTCTAATTTTATCACATTAGCATGAACATGTTAAAACTGCACTGTTTTGACTGATTGAGCTTCCAGATTTAAAGGGGATTTGCATGTGACTTGCTGACATACAACCACCAACTATAAGGTGCCCCTTTTGCAAGTGTATGATTCAACCTAATGAAAAATATGCTACAAGAAATACACCATTAATTCAAAGATATGTGCCCTCCATTAATTCACCAAGGGTTAACTCCTTTAACTGAATGTGAACTGATTAAATAACTGCTTGACCATTAGTTAGGAGTTTAACTGAATGTCTTTAGTGCTTCATAATTAGTGCCATCCATGCAAGCAAGTTTGCAAGAGAGAGAAGAAGAAGTGCTCCAGAAAGAAGAGAGAAGCAGTTGTCTTGGGTTTTATACTATTTTGGTTGAGTTCTATAATGAAGAAGCTTTGTTGGTATTTCTCCCCCACAAGGGTTTCCCAAGATAAATATTTTGTTCTCTTGTGTGACTGTACTTGTTGTTATTTTAGTGATCCTACAATCTTAAATCAGTTTAGAATATCATCTAAGGAATAAGAAAACTTAACAGATGTTGTACATTTAACAACAATAATAGTCTCCCTTATCTTTGTGCAATGGTGAAAGAAGTGTTGTGACTGCACCTATCAGTGCATTTAGTCCTCCCACAAAAGAACACACACCCATGTAATTTTGAACTATGGGTCACAACAAGGGACTCTACGATATTGAAAGAATAACAACAAGATCATAACTTGCATCCTAAAAGTAAGAGCCCCAATATTTGCGAGATAATATCCAATATAACCCAACTTCAAAAAAGAATGTTGCTCCTTTCGTTGTCCCATTCTACAATATATCCACTATGATTCTCTTTTTCATTTCCTTACCCAATTTTAGAGTATGCTTGGTATACAAAAACTTGGTTGTTGGGAAGCAAAGGGAAAAGGAAGAGTAATCCCATATATTTAATATAAGCAAGGATTTGAAAAAACAATAATGAATATTCAATGTAACCCAACTCGGAAAAAGAAATAATTGGGATTCCTTGAATAACCAAGGAAGCACGCAAAAATATCAATATAAACAACATTAAGGGAAACCCAAATACCTTAAGCCTTCATCAATATAACTAGCATTAAAAGGGAAAAGCACACGCATGTTAGAATAATCAACCCATAGTATTTACCCACTTAGACATTATTTCATTTATTTTGTCTTATTTGCCTAGTCCATGAGTCCCACCATGTGCAAGTTGCTAATTGCCTATCCATAGAGGTCAAACTTGCCATTATTGACTCATGGAGCGCTTGGGAAAGCCTTAGGAATCAAATCTGCTTTATTCCTGGCCTCCTAGGCACCCATCTGCTTTTTCTGCTTTATTCCCTGCTTTTTCAGTGTTTTAAGGCACATAGGAAAGCAAGACTAGGTGAGGTGAATCAGCTTTGTTGCCTCTTCCTCCTACACTCTTTCCTCCATGAAAAATCATGTATTAGCTTCCATTTGACCACTCTTTAGCTTTCCCATGCGCCCTTGCTAATTCGTGGGGTCCTTGATAGATTTGGGATCAGCTTTTTACACCTATGGGGGATTTGCCTATTTTGGGTAAGCCTGCTTTATGCTAGATTTGGATGCTTCCTTATGCATTCGATTTGCTCATGTATTCTATATATTCAGCAGCCTATGTTATTACAGGGTTGGCTATTGTACACTCAGTTAATATAATTTTGTGTTACAGCTCCATATTCAGTCTCCATTGTTGATAATTTTGCATGATCAATTGTTAATTGTTGTGGGTGAAATTAATCTACTGCAGTCCTGAATTTCTACATGGTATCAGATCCATTGTAGGTTGTTACTCTCCTCCAAAAATTGTTTTGCAGGTTCGACATCAATACTGGGAGCCTTCTACTGACAGCCGGGACATATTTTCTAAAGCTATGGATTCACAGAAAACTATCCTCACTCCCTTCAACTTTTTTGAATGGAAAGCAGAGATGGAGATCTTGTTGAGAGCGAAAGGCCTCTACAGGGTGACTATGGCTATAGAAGCAGATCCCAATGCTGCTGCAGAGAAGATAAAATGGCACAATCGGAGAGATGAGGCTTATGGCCTCCTATGTCTCAGTATTTCCCGAGACCTCTTTTTCCATCTCGATGGATTGAATTCACCGGATCAAGTATGGGAGAAACTTTCTAAACTCTTTGGAAAGACAGATGAGATGAGGGGACACCAGATCGAAAATGAGCTGATCTCCCTGAGTCCCAGTAATTTTGAATCCCTGCAGCTATATTTTTCCAAGTTCAAAGCACTAGTTTTGCAGGTGAAACAGTGTGGTATTGAAAAGAAATATGAGCAGCTCGTATTGTCCATCCTATCGAAGCTAGGGCCTGATTAATCAGTCTTTGTTTCGACCTTCTATGCCACAAAACTCACAGCTCGAACCTGGAAGATGCCCAGCCTTGCAGATTTCATGGAATCTCTCACATAGGAACAAGACAAGCTGGTGATGATGGGCAGCACCATCAAACCTTCCAAAGACCAAGCTCTGGTTGCTGGAGATTCGAGGGTGGATTCAAAAAGCAAAAAGAAAGCTAAAAAGCCACCTGAGAACGGAAGAGACAAGAAGCAGTCTCCATAGGATCAACAAGGTCCCAAGAAAAATACCCAAAAGAAGAAAAACAAAGGTGATATGAACAAGTGCTCATACTGCAATAAGGGAAATCATACTGAAAGCTCTTGTATGAAAAAGCAGATAGATATGTTAACTCAACTGTTGGAGAAGAATGGAATCTCCCTTCCAGAAGGATCAAAGAAGAGAGAAGGAGGATCAAGTTTTGATGACAGAGAGAGAGTTCATGCTCTAGTTGCTGGCACATCAAGCTCACCCAGTTTTATCATAGATTCTGGAGCTTCAAGACACATGGTTTCGACTAAGGAGACCTTCTCCTCACTGGACAAGTCGAAAGGACCATCTATTGTACTGGGAGATGACTCTCTCACTGAAAGCAAAGGCAAAGGAAGGATAGAACTTGGTCATGGTAACTTCAACAATGTGTTGTATGTCCCTGGTCTCGCCTCCAACCTTCTGTCAGTGTACCAGATGATCCACATTG
>LPNX010641484.1:21163-116457 GCA_001517045.1 Pseudotsuga menziesii | reverse complement strand
TCTACTTTATTCCTGGCCTCCTAGGCGCCCATCTGCTTTTTCTGCTTTATTCCCTGCTTTTTCAGTGTTTTAAGGCACATAGGAAAGCAAGACTAGGTGATGTGAATCAGCTTTTTTGCCTCCTCCTCCTCCACTCTTTCCTCCATGCAAAAGCATGTATGAGCTTCCATTTGATCACTCTTTAGCTTTCCCATGCACCCTTGCTAATTCGTGGGGTCCTTGATAGATTTGGGATCAACTTTTTACACCTATGGGGGATTTGCCTATTTTGGGTAAGCCTGCTTCCTTATGCATTCGATTTGCTCATGTATTCTATATAGTCAGAAGCCTATGTTATTACAGGGTTGGCTATTGTACACTCAGTTAATATAATTTTGTGTTACAGCTCCATATTCAGTCTCCATTGTTGATAATTTTGCATGATCAATTGTTAATTGTTGTGGGTGAAATTAATCTACCGCAGGCCTGAATTTCTACAACGCATAGAGTCAATGATTGACTGAACTCTGCATAAGTGCAAGATAAAGGAATTTCTACAGTTTACCTCAATCCCAAAGGAATTACAAAACAATGCGATAATGAAATGCATGTTCTTCCAATCCTTGACCGAATCCCCTCCTATGATGATCATGCTGTCTACAAACAACAGATGAGAGATACACATCCCCCTTGCAACATTTAAACCTTGGCTGGGTAAGTGGTCATCTTGGATAATTGGGAAATGTAAGCAAGTTTTTCCAGGGATTGACCCTTTTCTCGAGGGTGATGATTTCTATAAGCTCTCTTTTCCTCTTATTTCTATCCTCTTAGTGAAAGGATTTATATTCTCAACTCATGTAAAGAGGCCTAATTGGACATGGTTTCTTCTTCCTCTTATTCGTTGTTAGCAGAGGACCTAGGACTTGAGAGAGATTTTGATTTAGAATGGAATACTTATATTTCGCGAGTAAATAATGTTGGTGTCAAATTTTTAGAATTAGATGATAAGTTAGTATGGAAATGGAATGGATCTAATGGACAGTTCACTGCTAAATATTCTTATGAATCCATTTTATCTATATCATCAAAATTTATGGGGAACTGGTGGTGTAAATAACTTCGAAAGTGGAATATATTGAACATTGAAATTGAAATTTTTTTTGTAGCTTTTCTTGGAGAATATGATCATGACATGGGATGATATATTAAAAAGGGGTAGAATTGTTCCAAATTTCTATATTTTGTGTTCAATCGATAGAAAAATTTTCAAAGAATAAAATTACTTTAAAGTTCAATCAACTTTGAATGTAAAAACTTATTTAGATATCTTTTGCGAGTTAAATTTAGATGCAAATGGTTTATCCAAAAAATCCATTGGTTTAGTTGAAGGCCTATTACATTTTGAGGAACTCAAGGACAATGTAGTATTGTCTAAGGGGTTCTATTTATATGTACTGAAAGTAGTACATTTGGTCATTTTCCTTGGGATGATAGAAGATCGACATATTGGAAGACTGTATAATGCTACTATTTTGTTTTGTGTTGTGGCACTATATTATTGTTAAGCATAATAGTCCATGTATTTACTGGATAGTGCAGGTTTCAATGGTGATGCTTATAATTTTGATTTTGGACCAGTATATGATGGATCAGTTGATCTAAGTTACTGGAGGATTCAATTGCACTAGATTATCGTTTTCATTGATTCTCAATGAATACCAAGAAACACATTTTCTATTTTGTGTTCAATCAATAGAAACAACATTACACGTGTCAAAGAATAAAATTACTTTAAAGTTCAATCAACTTTGAATGCAAAAAATTATTTAGATATCTTTTGCGAGTTAAATTTAGATGCAGATGGTTTATCCAAAAAATCCATTGGTTTAGTTGAAGGCCTATTACATTTTGAGGAACTCAAGGACAATGTAGTATTGTCTAAGGGTTCTATTTATATGTACTGAAAGTAGTACATTTGGTCATTTTCCTTGGGATGATAGAAGATTGACATATTGGAAGACTGTATAATGCTACTATTTTGTTTTGTGTTGTGGCACTACATTAATGTTAAGCATAATAGTCCATGTATTTACTGGATAGTACAGGTTTCAATGGTGATGCTTATAATTTTGATTTTGGACCAATATATGATGGATCAGTTGATCTAAGTTACTAGAGGATTCAATTGCACTAGATTATTGTTTTCATTGATTCTCTATGAATATCAAGAAACACATTTTTTCCTTGTTGAAAAATAAAATTTGAAGAAACTTAAAAAAACGATTTAAAATAATTGTTTCTTTTCGTAAAATATAGAAAGACTAATTTCCAATGCTTTCTTGTACATCTACACCCTTTTCTAATTTATTGTATATAAGGGTAAATTTACAAATTGATTGTATAAAAATAATAAATTAATTTCCACTAGATTGAAATATGACTCATCCCTTAATTAGAAGTGAATCAAAAGAACTTTGATATTTGAAAGAAAGATTAGTTTATGTATTTTTTTCTCATATTTCCTAATTAAATTTCTTTCCCCTTGTGAGGGAAGGGGAAGAGTGAGGGATTTTCTTCAAATATTCAACATAAGATGGAGATTATGAAAAATAAGATGAGTGAATTCGATGCCTTAAAATATTTTCTTGAGCTTGAGTTGTATCCCCTTTAGAGGGAATTTTATATTTTGGAACAATTATTACTTCTTTTAGAGGATTTTCTTCGTAAATGTATGATTTTTGAGTTGGTTCATCATTGAGGCATTTGGTTTTGCCTTCTCATTGCTAATGTCCTCATTCTTAAGGTCTTCAGTATTTTATTTCTAGGTGATGTTTTATCACGCAGGGAAATGAGTAAAACTTTCTCCTATTTCTTGATAGAATCTTCTTCATCTACTAATCCACATCCCCAAAAATTTCATACCAATTAGAGTGGACAAAAGTTTTATGAGGATGAGAGGGAGGGGGTTAGGAAATTTTTTAAGGATCCATACATATTTCAAAGTGTATAAACCTTGGAGAATTTTACCAGTTCTTAAAATTTAAACTCTAAATTATTTGACGATATTTTTTTAAAATATTTCAATTTCTAAGGATTTTATATAGTTTACATAATAAATTGGCGATTTTTAGAGTGAAATTTTTTTACCCAATCTAAATTGGGCAAAATAGGGCTTCAAAAAATGCAAATTGGAAAATCTTCTTTTGGAAATAAAAGATGGAAAAATAACCCCCAGGCTAAATTTTTCACCTAAAATTTTCCTTGGAAGGAGTACCCTTTTCTTATTCTTTTGGAAACGAGCTTGGTCACCTTTATGTGAGACTTCTAAGGGTGTTCATAATCTAAATGATGGTTATGATATCAATCATTGATTTAGAGTTGAATATATTTTAGGAACCCTTTTTCCAAGTCTACATCCATGCAACTGTGGGCATAAGAGAAGAGGCCATTTTATGGTTCTACTACTTCGATAAATTTCCTTAAGTTATCTCCTATATCTATCCTACTTGAACTCAAACAAGAATACAAAGAAACCTTTTCCAATGGCAAAAACTTGGTACCTTTCTTTCAACTTTGAAACCTAGTTTTCTTGAACCCACTAGCCAACTAAACTAGCTATTAGATAACGACCAATAAATTTGCGTACTAAGTCATTCTATGCATATAATACATCATTATCATGATTCAAATGAGATTTAAGTTTGAGCAATAGAAGAACAAAATAAAATAAAATAAAAAAATGAACGAGAATACCTAAATCTAAGTAAAAATATTAAGGGTTTAATTTTAAATTGAATTTAAAATTTCAACATAAACATGCAAATATTTTATTGGAGACATTGAATTTTATTGGCCCAAAATTGATTAAAAATCTGTGGGTTTTAGCGATTTGAAGCTCAAATGCCTCTGGTCTCTGCTTCTTTCGGTATTGTTATTGGAGCCAAATTGTATTTGGATGTTGAGGTAACCCACTGATCTTTAAAATCTTCCTTGTAGGGTTTTTGGCTGCGAAGGTTTTAATGAGGCTTTTATAGAAGATGGGCACACTTCTGAACCATTTTCAGCCCCATGTTTGCTTCTGTGGTGTATATTTTAATTGGTTTTGGTGGTTGCATTAGGTGTTGTGATCTCACTACAAAGCACAAGTTATACAAGATAACAGGTGGTATTGGAGGTTTGAGTATTGGGGTAGGTTCCGGAGTTTTTAACCTGCAAAGGGATATTTGCCTCTCATCTACTGCCACTGTCAGGTGAGTTTTCATATTCATCCATTATTTTTCTTGTCAAATTTCTGGTACAATCCATGGCTTGTGTTTTCGTGGATACGGGTTTATTCATTATTCTCATCAATATATATTTGTTAAGTTTTCTTTGAGGGCTTGTGATATTTTCTCAACTCACTACTTTTTCGGCAAGGATTTTAGCGATCTGGGAAAGCCTTCTTTATTTTATGGTTATTTTTTTATGTATAGGTATTAAATCTCTATGTTTAAATCAGGGTTTATGCAATTTTTGGTCAGATGTTTGCAAGAACTTCAACTATTTTAATATTCTTCAGGTTTTTTACCTCAATTTACTTTTTTCCTCTGCTTGCATGCTTGTTTTTTTACCTATTGTTTTCTTCAATTAAAATAAATCACGGTAAGTTTGCCACTGTGAATATTGTTTTTTTAGAACTTTATTACCAGAAGTATGCTTCCCTAGCAATATGGAAAGTAGGAATGAAATATAATTTACTGTACGAAACATTATAGTGCAACCCCTTGGCGTCTATATTTTCTCCATTTGGTTGTGCCCAACTGAAAATTCGTTATCATTGTGCCATATTGTTCAACTACAGTGTTTTCACTGGAACTCAGTGTACAGTCTGAAGTTCCAGTACTGCTCTAAAGATAAATACATTTACTTGAGTCTTTTTGAATGCTTTCAACATGCTTGCTCTATAAGCCTTCTCCATCTCAGGTTCATTACAATATTCCATCACCTTTTTTGTGACTCGCTTCTTGCTTCTCAGAAATGAACTCAATGCATTCCCGGTTTCACTGTCCTCAACCTTATTTTATCTTCTGTCATAAAATAATCATCCATTTAACGAATTCGAGGAGCACTTCCACCATTCATGACCTCAATATCATGTAATTCCTTTTCCAAATAGCTCTTCCCACTTCCTGGAAGACCTTGAAGAATGATGACAAACCGATCAGGACGATTTTCTCGGCATGGCTGTCTAAAAATATTAATAGCATCAACTACCTTTGGCTTGCCATCTTGAACTTGCTTGGGTTGGAAATGTTGGCCTGTTTCTACATATTGTTTAAATGGTGGCATGCGATGCATGATATGAGATCCCATAGAAGAAAATCCGGGTCCATGATGAACTGGAGTGTGTTGGTATTGGAACCCATGTTTTGATGGCTTCAAGTGGGGAAATGATCACATACTTGTCGGAAGTGAATGTGCCCCTGTTAACACCATTATTTATCAAAGGGGATGAAAAATCATGATGAAGAAGAAATAATAGGTTGCTTGTAGAACCTTGGTTAAAATATATATTGTAAGAATACGATGATACCCCAAAAAGGTGATCCCGTTGTCAAGGATCTGATGGTGCGAATTGAAAAGATAGAAATCAATGGCCATGATTGTCTCCGCACTCTCAGAGATGCGTGGAGGATAAAGTTTGTCCAGACTTTTATCGGGCGCCATATCAACGGCTATCAACCTAGCTCGGGCAAATCCACGGTCCATATTTAATCCGCCTTATGAAACGCATGTGGATTAAAGCAATAGAGTCTGGCAGAATCAAGTACATGATACCCGATCCAATGGTGGAGAGGTAAGATTAGATCACATCCACGGTCGGGATTGATTCTGGAGCCAAAATCTACATAGTAGATAAATTCAAAGCGCCCAGCGGAATGATTATGTGGCGGTTGATCTGACGGTTGAGGATTAAAGGCGAAGTAGATCAATGGTGGTTGATGATTCCAGGACGTGAAGTTGCGAGGTGGTTAAAACGATGGAGCCCAGCGGAATTTGGTCGGTGCCACCTAATCCAACGACCCGCAAATAAAGGTTGGTCGCATCTACGACTGTGGGTGATTCCGAAGATTAGACTAGCATGGCAGATAAGCCCAAAGTGACCAGCGGAATTTGGTAAGTGGCATTTGATCCGACGGTGGAAAGTTAAAGATATATCACATCGATGGTTGTGGATGATTCCGGGGCTCAAATTTGCATGGTGGTTAAAATCAGGATGCCCGGCGGAAAGAGGTATGTGGCACATGATCCAAGAGTTAGAAATTAAGGAAGGATCTGATCAACGGTCCTAGATGAATACGGGGAATGGAAGTGCACGGCATATAGGGATAGATGGTGGTTGCGGAAAATAAATTATTGTCCACGTGGCGAGTTATGGTAGGCTACGGAGACAAAAGTGGTGTGTGGAAAGCCGGAGTGGGGGCCTATAAAAGACGGGCTAACTTCTATGATTGATTATTTTATTTGTTTGGGAAGGGTGAAAAGGACGGGCCAATTCAGAAGCTTCCAGTTGTCAGTTTAAGGCACGTTCCAAGCACGCGCCTCTACAGTCCACCAGGTAAGGCTTAAACCTTGTAGTTCCTCCGTCCAAATTTCCTCTGTAAATTAAGTAATGGACCGGGGGAAAGAAATTCAAGTGTCTGGTCAGGTCGTAGATGACAAAGAGGAGTTTTTAGTGGACAGAGATAGGGGGGTTTGCGACCCCTTCCTATCCGTAGGGAGCATTTCTGTCACTAAGGAAAAACTATGGTATTACAACTCCCGAGGTGACGATGTATTGAATGTGTGCAAGTCTTTTTCATACTACTTCGCCCTCGAGCAAACCCTCCATTTCCCGTAGTTTACAGAGTGGTGTGCGGTCAATTACTCCCCGTCCCAGCAGATTATTGTCAGTCAGTCTACATCCCAAATTCTGTGTAAGGTCAGTGCTACAGTCATCCGGGAGAACCTCAGTCTACGTGAAAATTAACCGGATAGTCGTGAGGCAGTAAATGAGTCAATCCTGGTCGAGTCATAGAAGAAGTGCGAAGCTGAAACCCGCTGCAAATTTCTTTCTGGTGTTCTAAAGGATGGTCAATCTCTAGATGGTATATTCCTACCTTATCCTATACATATTTTCAAGAGTGAAGTCCAATTAGCCATTTCTTTAGTTTGTCAAATTCTAGGTCTGGATGATGATTGTTGTGTGAGTGAGGTTGTTCTCAGATTTTTGTTGAGAATAAGTTCCTCTGATTCTGAGTCTTAGTAAACCCCGGTTTTTAGTTTGGACGAATACCTAGCTGAAGCAATCCATCTTCAGCTAAGTGAGTTTCCAAGGGTGCAGTTTTTTAGGTTCCAGACCTACCTGTTTAACATGTTATTATGCTCCAATGTCAATGAACTCCAGTTTTTGAATACCATCTGTTCTTCGGATCTGCCAAAGCAAATTAACATGTTCGAGTTTGCTAATTCGATAATGTCAGAAGTATATAAAATGTTGTTTGATGAGGAATTGCCTCGTGTCCTGAACGAGATGAAAAGCTTGATGTAGTCCTCAGCTGAGGACCGCATTGGGGACTGGTTTCTACAGAAAGATTCCACTGTGCTAAGGATTTATGGATTTAGAGG
Source organism: Pseudotsuga menziesii (assembly GCA_001517045.1). NCBI lineage: Eukaryota > Viridiplantae > Streptophyta > Pinopsida > Pinales > Pinaceae > Pseudotsuga > Pseudotsuga menziesii. The sequence continues at coordinate 108,831 of LPNX010641484.1, read as the reverse complement.
GCATCCTTATAAATTACCTGCCTTTTTAACCCCGAGGATTTTTGCTCTGGAATTTATGAGGCAGAGGCTACAGTATGAAGAAGAGCACTTTGGTGCTTTCAAAAAATCCTCAAACATAAAATTTCCGCTTAAGGTTGGCACTTTCATTTTTAAAAGTAAAGATGCCTTGGCTTTTATAGAAAAGATGCTAGAGAGTCTGGATTTCCAAAAAGATCCAAGGGTAAACTACGATCCCCACCATGTGATCTCTTTGAGAAAGCAAGCAAACAAGAATAAACCCTTTGATCACCAATCTGTTGAGGGGTTGGCTGAAATGGCCAATTTGCTGCAGTTTACTGAGGGATCAAAGTCTAATGAAGGTGCTAGTATTGTAGTTAAAAGGAGTTTGTTCGAAACTGAAAGTATTTAAGTAGATGAAGAGGGGTCCCATAAAAAGGCAAAGCTGCTTGAAGGTGGTGAAATGGTAAATGAGGAAGCTACAAAAGTTCGCAATCATCAGAAGCAGGTTGCCCAAGAAGTCCTATGAAGCATATATGGAGCTCGAAGTATCAATTCGGGAAATGACAGAATGTGACACCCCAAGTTCGGAGCAGTGGAAAGCTATGGAGAGGTTTGGAAAAACAAAGTATGTTCTTCATCCTTAGGAACAGGTGTCATGCACCGTGGAGCTGATGGGGCAAAGGCGTGGAGCTGATGGGGCAAAGACGTGGAAGCTGGCTAGGCGAAAATTTGTTATCAAGTCGATTTGTACTTTATGATCTGTTAGGAGTGGATTTGTAACAAACTGCCTAGGTGTTAGGGATTCAGTTACAAAACTCTTAATCACGCCGATCATTCAGTTCTTGATCTTCTTGGAAGACCTATTGTTTTATGTATAAATTTGCATGTCTTTTAAGAGATGGGGGTTGGAACCCATCGGGTGGAAGTAATTTTTGGAGAACATATCTGTTTTTGGAATAACAAAGTGAATACATGAGAGTTTTGGTCGGAGATTCATGTGTCATTTATATTACAGTCTGTGCTTCTTTCTTTATGTGATTGTATTTCCCTTGTGTAACACTCCATTTTGTTTCTTCATCGTATCTGGAATGTAGCGTTAGATGATTGGAATTCATATGTTTATGCTCTGGTCATTGTTTCAGATATTTTATACACTTTTTTCTGCTAAAATTGATATAGAATTCGTCTTTGATGCTCTATATTGATGGGTTGTTCCCTTATCTCTTCTGTTTCACCTGGATCAAATTGAATGACTGTGATGATGTGATTACCTTGCCTTTGATAAATCTTGTGTATACATCTTTGTGATCTTTTTATGTGCATATGACTCCATGCCCAATGGTTATGTGATTGTTTCAGCCAAATACATAAATCTTTAAATGTTATTTTAAATCTGGTCCTGTTAAATCTTTATTGAGAGATCCCTCTCTGGAAGAAAATACCAGTTTCTTCCTAAAGTGGTTTTGCTGTTACCTTCAAAGTTTACCTTTTACAACCTGGGTACATTCTGAGTGCTAACAAACTGGCACCGTTGCCGAGGACGAAAGTGCATATCTACCCTGGGAGAACGACAAAGATTAAGAAAGCTTCCTGTGGGCAAACAGGAATTTCGAAAAAGAAAGAAGGTTGTATATTTGCCCTGGCGACTTCACTGTAAAATTGTTTCAAAATTTAAGAACGACATTCTGGCTTCAAGAAGACACACACGAGGTAACTCTGATACCGAAATTTTGAGAAGTTTTGAAGATCCAGAAAAGTTGTTTAGAAGAAAAAATAAAGAAAAGATAGATTTCCCTTTGTTCGGTCCATCATCATCACAAGATCCTTGTATTAATCCAGAATGGGGAGTTAATACTGGAAAGAACCTGTTGAGAACCCAGTCTGAATCTGACCTAAAAGATACTGAGTTCAATCCCCGTAGGTTAGAGTCCTATCTGTTAGATTCCCTCTGGAGGGACTTGCAACATACCACTAAGGTTAAATCATCTACCTCTGAGCACACTCAAAGTTCTTCAGTCCCTGTGAATCCACCTAGACCAATGGCCGCTAGATTTGCCCCCTTGCATCTGCCTGCTATATTACATGATCTCCCCCAAAATTATTCTCAGAGAATTTCTTTATTTGATGGGGAGGGGGATATAACCGCGAAACAACATCTTGCCAAGTTTGAATATTTTATTGACTTGGAAGAAGTTGACTATCCTGATGTTAAAATGCGGTTGTTTGCCCAGAGTTTGTCAGGAGAGGCAAAGAAATGGTTCAAAAATCTTCCAAATGGGTCTATTGTGAATATTCAGGCTTTTCAGAATGCATTTTTGGATAGATGGGATGATAAACAGAATCCTCTGCAGCTCTTATCTCAGTACAACAGTCTTAAGAAAGGGGGTTTTGAGTCTGTTCATGAATTCTCAAGCAGATTTATGAGGGCTTACAACTCTATTCCGGAAGATATAAAACCTTCTCCTGCAGCTGCTAAACTGCATTATGCTGGAGCTTTTGATAATGATTTTGCATTCTCCTTGTGGGAAAGGAAATCAGCAACTCTTGCTGCCATGTTTACTGATGCCCTAGAAGTGGAAGCTAACATGATGGCAAGTGGAAAGATGAAACATAGAGATATGGATAGGAGGAGAAAAGAAGACAATGTACCTTCTACTTCATCTTCTTCTGCTGATGTTAAATTTGAGATGATGTTGAATACTATGGAGAAGTTGATGGATAGGTTAACCGTGGACGCTAGGCCTTTCAATAGAGAGCAAGGGGATCCCCAAATAAGGAATCCAAATTTCAGAAGACCAAATCCCCCTGTTCCCCAACAAAATAGACAAAGAGACCAGAGAAATCCAAGAAACCAAGAAGAACAGCCCATCCATCCGCCTTTCCCTGAAAATTATGTTGCTGATGAAGAAGATCCCCCTGAAAATGAGATTCATCTTTTTGGAGAGCAGGATTCAAAAATATATCTTACTGAAGAAGAACATAATATGTTTGCACAAGAGGATACAAATGAAGAATTTGAAAATGAGCTATATTAGAGAGGTTATTTACATGCAATGGATGATGTGCAAAGGAAAGTCAGGCTGAGGAATAGGGATGTCCTCATAAATAAAGGGAAGGCAAACCCAAATCATCCTTCCCCTAGTTCTTTGAATGGAGAAAAAGGGAAGGAGCTACAAAAAGAGCCTTCTGGGAATAAGGAGGTTGAAAGTGAGGTACAAAGGGATAAAATAATAAAGAAGGCGACTCCGATTGATGTGGAAAAGATTAGTGCTGGTTTTAACCTACAAAATGAGCTTTCAAAGCTAAAGATCTCTGTTCCATTTAATGAGTTATTGAGAAACACTGAATACAAAGATACTATCACAAAAATGGTCAAAAGCCAAGGAGAATGGCAGTCTGACATTTTAGAATTGAATGATGATAATCTCGCTATTTCATTTGGATCAAAAGTTGAAAATATGGAAGGTGAAGAAGTTCCTCCTTTCTATTTAAGCCTAAATGTGCATGACAAAGTGGTCCATAATGCTATGTTGGATTCTGGGGCATCACACAATCTAATGCCTAAAGGGGTGGTAGAAAGTTTGGGATTGGAGGTAACAAGGCCCTATAAAGATCTGTACTCTTTTGATTCCAAGAGGGTAAAATGCCTTGGATTAATTAAGGACATGGTGGTAACCCTGAAAAAATTGCCTTCTAAGACTATAGTCATGGATGTGGTAGTGGCAGACATCCCACCCAAATTTGGGGTATTTCTGTCAAGATGTTGGACTTCCAAGCTGAAAGGTAGTTTACAGATGGATATGTCATATGCTACTATTCCAGTTCCTGATGGGAGCAGAAGATTATATAGTGAAAAAAGAACTCCATATGTAGTGAGCAGTCAGGATAAACCTGAAGTTCATCACATATATGTTGTTGACACTGATTTGGGATCTTCTATTTTCTTTAATGATGTCGTCCCACATGATGTAGAAAATACATTGCGGGAGAAGTCTGAGGAAAATAGTGTAAAAGAAGTTTTGGAGCAGGATGCTCTAGAAGCAAAACATAAAAAAGAAGGCCAATGGATTATGTACTTTGACGGATCTGTTGCCAAGGTTGGTGCTGGGGCTGGTGTCTACATAATTTCTCCTATTCATGATTTCAAAGCTTTATCATACAAATTGCTATTTGAATGCACAAATAATGTAGCAGAGTATGAGGCTTTGTTATTAGGATTACATGCTTTGAAAGATTTGGGGGCTTAGAGAGTCAGGATATTGGGAGATTCTGAGTTGGTGATAAACCAGGTAAATGAGAGTTATCAAACTAGGCATCCTCGGATGAGGGCTTACAGAAATGAAGTATGGGATATGCTTGGTAATTTCTTCACAGAGCATACAATTCAAGTTGTTCCCAGGGTTGACAATTTGGTGGCTAATTCTTTAGCAGTATCTGCTGGAAAATTTGAGACCCCAATGACTAATCAAAAAGAATACCAGGTGGAGATTTTGAATAGACCTTCTATTCCAAACAATTCCAAATACTGGCAGGTGTTTGAAGATGATATGCAGATCCAAATATTTTTAGAATTATTAGGAGAGTTTGTGAATACTCACTTTGACAATGAAAATGATAATGATGGGACCCTTGGAGATGATGAAGAAATTGAATCAGAAGAAGATGCTAAGAAGTTAAGGAATACCTTAGGAGGTAAGGATATTATCCAACTGAAAAATAATTTCATACCAAGAGGCCTGATCCCTTTAGAAAATCTCTTTGATCAAAATGATGTTGCGAAGAATCCCAAAGTGAAACCTGTTGGAGACGCGGTTGAAGATAAAAACATTGGCACTGAAGAAAATCCTAAAATCCTAAAATTGTCCAAGAAGCTGCCTGAGGGGGAGAAACAGGAGTATGTAAAATTGATGAAAAAGTATACAGATGTTTTTGCTTGGAGTTATGAAGACCTCAAAGAATATGATACATCTATCATACAGCACACTATTCCTATAAAGCCTCGGGAGAAGCCTTTTAAACAGAAACTCAGGAGGATCAACCCAAAATTGCTCCCTGTCATTGAGAAGGAAATAAAGAGGTTATTTGATGCCAAGATCATTGTGACACTCAGATTTTCTAAATGGGTTGTGAATTTGGTCCCTGTCAGGAAGAAGAATGGAGAGATAAGACTGTGCATAGACTTCCGCAATTTGAATAAGGTCTCCATGAAAGACAACTATCCTCTACCCAAGATGGATCGTATACTGCAGCAAGTGGTGGGAGCTGAAAGGATTTCAATGTTAGATGGCTTTTTCGGGTATAATCAGATCAAAGTGTTACTAGAAGATCAGGAGAAAACTGCCTTTACTACACCCTGGGGCACGTTCATGTACACGAAGATGCCTTTTGGTTTGATGAATGCAGGCGCCACTTTCCAGTGAGCTATGGACATTGCCTTTGCAGGAGAAATTGGAAATTTCGTGGTAATTTATATGGATGATATCACAGTCTACCCAAAGTCTGACAGAGAACATCTGCATCATCTGGAGAGGATTTTCACCAAGTGTAGGAAATATGGCATATCTTTAAACCCTAAGAAGTCTAATTTTTCATTAGAAGAAGGAAAGTTGCTAGGCCACGTAATATCCAAAGATGGCATAAAGATTGATCCTGAAAGAGTAAGTGCAATTATGAAGGTAGGAGAACCCAAAAGCAAAAAGGAGATACAATCCTTTCTGGGACAGGTAAATTTCTTGAGGAGATTTGTACCAAGCTTTGTCGAGATTTTGATGAATATTACGAATATGTTGAAGAAAGGTCATGAAATAAAGTGGAATACAGAAGCTAAGGAGTCATTTCGGGAAATCAAGAAAGCAATTTCAGAAGCCCCTATCTTGGTAAGTCCAGATTTTGCCAAAGATTTTTCAGTATTCTCTTATGCTTCGGAGCATACTATAGCAACAGTATTATTGCAGAAGAATGATGAAAATTTGGAACAACCCATAGCCTTTTTCAGTAAAATGATACGGGATGGGGAATTGAAGTATGACATCATGGAAAAGCAGGCCTATGCTTTAGTTAAAGCATTAAAGGATTTCAGAGTATATGTTTTGCATTCTCATGTAATTGCACATGTTCCAACCGTTGCAGTAAAAGCAATTTTGACTCAACAAGACCCAGAAGGCAGGAGGGCGAGATGGATAGCTACATTGTTAGAATATGACATAGAAATAAAACCCACGAAGCTGGTTAAAGGGCAAGGATTGGTAAAAATGATGACAAGCTCAAATTGCGAATCTTTGCAAATCAATTTCTTGTCTCACCAATCTGATCAGTTGGGCACAGAGATAGAAGTGATGGTTGATTTTGTGACTTCTCCATGGTATTTTGATATTGTATATGTCCTCCGAAATTTGCAAGCACTAGAGGGATTAAGTAAATCAAGAGAGAGATATGTAAAGTTGAAATATGCTAAACTTTGTATCATAAGTAAATATATTTATTGGAAATATCCTGAGGGAGTTCTACTAAATTGTCTTATGGAAGATGAAGCTCAGCAAGTTACCAGAGAATTTCACCAGGGAGACTGTAGGGAACATGATTCTTGGAAGGTGACTATAAACAAAATCTTGAGAGCTGGTTATTATTGGCATACGTTATTCTCAGATGTGTATAAAGAAATCAACAAATGTCACCAATGCCAAATCTTCGATGGTAAGAGAAAGGTACTGTCTCTCCCTTTGAATCCAATAACAATTGAGGCTCCTTTCCAGCAATGGGGTTTGGATTTTATTGGTGAAATAAACCCCAATTCATCAGGTCAGCACAAGTGGATTTTGACCGCAACAGGCTATTTTACTAAATGGATAGAAGCAATTCCTACTAGGAGGGCCACTGAAAATGTGATCATGGATTTTCTTGAAGAAAATATATTGGCTCGATTCGGGTGTCCAAAAAGGATAGTAACAGACAACGCAGCTGCTTTCAAATCTAAGAAAATGATTAATTTTTGTCATAAGTATCATATAAGCCTCAATCACTCCACTGCCTATTATCCTCGAGGAAATGGATTAGTTGAGTCTTCAAATAAAAGCCTGGTAAGGATTATCAAAAAGCTGTTGGAGGATAACAAGAGATCCTGGCACACCAAGCTAAAATATGCTCTATGGGCTGACAGGATTAGTACCAAAAGAGCAATCGGCATGTCTCCGTTCCAACTGGTGTATGGGGCTGAAGTGATTTTTCCAACATCATTAGGGGTACCAGTTATGAGATATTTCCAGGATCAGCAAGAAGAACCAAATCACATACAGCGAAGGATAAATCAAATCATTGAGCTGGAAGAGCGAAGAGGCAAGGCTTACGACAAAGTGCAGTCACATTAGGAGAAAATGAAGAATACTTTTGACAGAAGAATCAAGGAAGAGAAATTTTAGATTGGTGACTTGGTTTTGAAGTGGGATGCTCCTAATGAAGACAAGCATGGAAAGTTTGACTCTATGTGGGTAGGACCTTATGTTGTTGCTGGATACAGGGGACAGAATGCATTTTTGCTGGAATATGCAAATGGGGTTCTTCTGGAGAGTAACCCTATAAATGGGAGATATCTGAAGCATTACCTATCCTGAGGAGGAAGGTAAAATTTGTATCATAGATTATACATACTTATTTTTCTTTACAAGTAAATATGAATGGTAAGCCGAGTGTATTTGAAGCTCGTAGTGAAAGCCCTAAGATTCAGGAGGCATACCATTCCTTTTCTAAAAATATATAAAAATGATATATTTACAAAAAACAAAAGATGGGTTTTTGGGAGTTATTATGCAAAATCAAAAAGCAGGCACCTGGTCTACGAGTTCTTTGATACCTCGCTGGGAGGATATCATCCCTAGATGGAGCCAGCTGTTAACACCATTATTTTGTCAAAGGGGATGAAAAATCATGGTGAAGAAGAAATAATAGGTTTCTTGTAGAACCTTGGTTAAAATATATATTGTAAGAATACGATGATACCCCAAAAAGGTGATCCCGTTGTCAAGGATCTGATGGTGCGAATTGAAAAGATAGAAATCAATGGCCATGATTGTCTTCGCACTCTCAAAGATGCGTGGAGGATAAAGTTTGTCCGGACGTTTATCAGGCGCCAGATCAACGGCTATCAACCTAGCTCGGGTAGATCCACGGTCCATATTTAATCCGCCTTATGAAAATGCATGTGGGTTAAAGCAATAGAGTTCGTCGGAATCGAGTACATGATACCCGATCCAACGGTGGAGAGGTAATATTAGATCACATCCACGGTCAGGATTGATTTCGGAGCCAAAATCTACATGGCAGATAAATTCAAAGCGCCCAGCGGAATGATTATGTGGCGGTTGATCTGACGGTTGAGGATTAAAGGCGAAGTATATCAATGGCGGTTGATGATTCCGGGACGTGAAGTTGCGAGGTGGTTAAAATTACAGAGCCCATAAGAATTTGGTGGGTGCCACCTAATCCAACGGCCCGCAAATAAAGGTTGGTCACATCTATGGCTATGGGCGATTTCGAAGATTAGACTTGCACGGCGGATAAGCCCAAAGTGCCCAACGGAATTGGGTACGTGGCATTTGATTCGATGGTGGAAAGTTAAAGATATATCACATCAATGGTTGCGGATGATTCCGGGGCTCAAAGTTGCACGGTGGTTAAAATCAGGATGCCCGACGGAAAGAGGTACGTGGCACATGATCCAAGGGTTAGAAATTAAGGAAGGATCTGATCAACGGTCCTGGATGAATCTGAGGAATGGAAGTGCGCAGCATATAGGGATAGATGGTGGTTGCGGAAAATAAATTATTGTCCACGTGGCGAGTTATGGTAGGCTTCGGAGACAAAAGTGGTGTGTGGAAAGCCGGAGTGGGGGCCTATAAAAGACAGGTTGACTTCTATGATTGATTATTTTATTTGTTCGTGAAGGGTGAAAAGGACGGGCCAATTCAGAAGCTTCCAGTTGTAAGTTTTAGGCACGTTCCAAGCACGCGCCTCTACAGTCCGCCAGGTAAGGCTTAAACCCTGTAGTTCCTCCGTACAAATTTCCTCTGTAAATTAAGTAATATACCGGGGGAAAGAAATTCAAGTGTCTGGTCAGGTCGTAGATGACAGCGAGGAGTTTTTAGTGGACAGAGATAGGGGGGTGTGCGACCCCTTCCTATCTGTAGGGAGCGTGTCTGTCACTAAGGAAAAACTATGGTATTAAAACTCCCGAGGCGATGATGTATTGAATGTGTGCAAGTCTTTTTCATACTACTTTGCCCTCGAGCAAACCCTCCATTTCCCGAAGTTTGCAGAGTGGTGTGCGGTCAATTACTCCTCGTCCCAGTGGATTATTGTCAGTCAGTCTAGATCCTGAATTCTGTGTAAGGTCAGTGCTACAGTCATTTGGGAGAACCTCAGTCTACCTGAAAATTACCCGGAGAGTCGTGAGGCAGTAAATGAGTCAATCCTGGTCGAGTCATACAAGAAGTGCGAAGCTGAAACCCACTGCAAATTTCTGTCTAGTGTTCTAAAGGATGGTCAATCTCTAGATGGTATATTCCTACCTTATCTTGTACATATTTTCAAGAGTGAAGTCCAATTAGTCATTTCTTTAGTTTGTCAAATTCTAGGTCTGGATGATGATTGTTGTGTGAGTGAGGTCGTTCTTGGATTTTTGTTGAGAATAAGTTCCTCTGATTCTGAGTCTCAGTCAACCCTGGTTTTTAGCCTGGACGAATACCTAGCTGAAGAAATCCATCTTCAGCTAAGCGAGTTTCCAAGGGTACGGTTTTTTAGGTTCCAGACCTACCTGTTTAACATGTTATTATGCTCCAATGTCAATGAACTCCATTTTTTGAATACCATCTATTCTTCGGATCTGCCAAAGCAAATTAACATGTTCAAGTTTGCTAATTCAATAATGTCAGAAGTATATAAAATGTTGTTTGATGAGGAATTGCCTCGTGTCCTGAATGAGATGAAAAGCTTGATGCAGTCCTCAGCTGAGGACCGCATTGAGGACTGGTTTCTACAGAAATACTCCACTGTGCTAAGGATTTATGGATTTACAGGGCATCCGTATAAATTACCTGCCTTTCTAACCCCGAGGATTTTTGCTCTGGAATTTATGAGGCAGAGGCTACAGTCTGAAGAAGAGCACTTTGGTGCTTTCAAAAAATCCTCAAACATAAAATTTCCGCTTAAGGTTGTGTTGTACCTGCAACAAGTTCCCAAAATTCAAAAAATTTTGGGGCCCTCCTTTTCTTCAAGTTAGTGAGTTCTTTTCTTGGTTTCATCTTTTGACTTTAGCTTATGAAGGTTGAAGTACTTTCTCAAGTCTTGAATGCTGTAAGTTGAGTGGTTTCTCATCGTTTAAATGCTTGAGGATTTCCATCTTGATCGAGCCCTTTGTTGTTTTGCAAAACCTTTTGAAACCTTCGTTCAAAGTTTCTTGTATCGGAATATTTTCATTTGACTGCCCGACTGTTGCGGGCGTCCTCCGGCTTCTAGTTTCTCTTACCCGTCCNTGCAAAACCTTTTGAAACCTTCGTTCAAAGTTTCTTGTATCGGAATATTTTCATTTGACTGCCCGACTGTTGCGGGCGTCCTCCGGCTTCTAGTTTCTCTTCCCCGTCCTGCCGTTGCGGGTAGCTTCCAGGTCGTCATTTTCGGTTGTCGGGCCGACGTTTCGGGTGCCTTCAAATTTTGATTGTTTCTATCCCGAGCCCGCCGTTGTGGGTGTTCTCCAGATCTTCCAAATCTTTTGCCACGCCGCTGTAGCGGGTACCTATCGACTCTTGTTTGGATTGGTCATGCCCCCATTGTGGGTGGACTTCAAGTCCGCATGTTTTCGTTTTGCGACCGCCGTTGCGGGGGAGGCCAGACTCTTGGTCGTCCGACCAAGGTTTCCGCCGGCACCCGATATGGGATTCTCGTTCGTGGGTTATTTGTAACTGATCGGGCGAGTTGGGAATGGAGGTGGTCTGCCGTTACGGATGGTATGAAGCTTATGCCGCCCGACATAACTTTTGGAGCCACCCCGATTGATGTGACTCCTCGCACGGGTGGCGTTGTTCATCTATACATGTCGCCAAACGGGGTTTTTTGTATTGTTTTCGATCATTGTCGCGAGGAGTCGAGCTATCGCGTTTCGAAAGAATCGAAGGGTTAGCTGTCACTGTACCGGTTTCCAGGTGGCAAGGGCAGATTTCCAACTGTCATTAGCTTGATCACTGCGTTGATTGCCAGGTAGGTGCCTCTCGTCCTTCATTTGCGTTTAGCGTTTGTTGGTTTTCCACCGAGTTTTGGGGCCCCGCGTTTTTCTTCCTCGTCCAGCTAGGATTTGGTTTGCTTAGATCGTTTAGTCTCTTGACCTAGGGTGAGGGGGGGACGTTTTCTTTAAACTTTTAAGCCTTTCTGTTTTCCCGTAGTAGATTTATTTTACGCTGCGGGGGGTTTTCTCCTTTAGTTAGGTTTTCCTTCGGTCGTCCATCTGGCGGTTCGCGTCATTTGTTAGGGTCCCCGGGTCGAATAGTTTTGACGGTTATAGGAAGGGGTTTTCGCCTTTTATTTTCAAAAGCCCGCTTTTCATTTTTTCTGCCGTTTCAGTCCATTGGGGGGAAGCAAGGTGCAGGCGGCCGTCATGCCGCCTGCACCTGGTGGTTATGATAGGGGTTTTTGAGGCACAGGAGGCTGTTATGCCATCTGCGCCAGGCTTCATTGGGTGGTCACAATATTTGGAGTCTGCGTTGTTGGGGTTTGTCTAGGGGCGGATTTGCACTGACCACAGTCGCCGCGGTTTGTCCCGCTTCCTTTTTACAGCCCGGGGGTTTTTATGTCGTTTCGATGGAAGTTATTAGCAGAACCTGGGGCTGGCGCGACCTAGTTTTGCTGTTGATTGCTTAAAACCCTGGTAGGATCAAAAGGAGCGGTTGTTGGTAACGCCACGCCTATTGAGGGTAGTGCGAGTCGGTTTGATGAATTTTCCTTGTCCAGGGATGTGGTCGTTTCCCGTCGAGGTGTGTGAAGAATGTTAGCAACATATTAATTTCCTTCGATGCTGGTCGTTTGCGTTTCTGTCGCAATGGGCATGTTGGGCCGTAGGGCTGAAGTGTCGACTGATTAAGCCTGAGGCTGTTATTTTGTTTCTCTTTGTGGGTGATAAGCGATGGAATGTTAATTGCATATTGCATCTACATATAGCATGCACATTTTTTGCTTCGATATATCACTTTCATAAGAAATGACAAGCCTCGTAATAGCGTAGTTTTCTTTCCAACATCAATATGACTGATAAATTTAATGCATGAGGAATAAATCATAAGGCAACTCATTCATAAGACCTGGTGAAGATGTACTACAGTAAACATTATCATGCTAACAACACATTGCATAGCAATTCATGTTAGTAAATTGTTTAGTATGAAAGCTTAAGGTTTGTTTGCATGCACTGATATAACGCTGATACACCTAAAAAGAATAAAATGTTGCACAAAGTTCACAAGTTTGGATTACTTAGTACCATGGTGTTGTACATTGCAGGAAGATCTTAAGATGTCTAAGAGACAGAAAAAGAAGGCCCCAGTAGTAGAGGAGGTTCCTGCAGCAGAATTAGAAACAAGAATTGAATACATTTATGAGGACACCCAATGTGTTACAGGGGTGGAGCCTGAGTACAAATGGGGAGATGTTTACAGGATGATCTCCCGCAGGGAAGTCCCAGATATGGGGCTTGAGGAGGCACCCATCTATGCCAATATAGAGAAATCAGCTATTATGAAGGTCGCCACCAGACCAGAGCTATTCCCGTGCTCTGACTTAATGAGATGGGTGCTACCGCATACGAACCATAATTCAATGCTCCTCTGTAACATCAAGGGCCAGGGCTATGCTGCGTTTAGCCCCGGATATTTAGCTTTAGCTTATCATCTACCAGATCCTCAGCTTTTCCTTACGAACGAATGGCTGGACGACCTCCAGATGGACCTTGTAGAGACCTTGAAAAGAATGCTCTTACCTAGGAAGATCTTCCGACATAGAGTGACTGAAGATTATGACACCGCCAGTCTCAGGCCCACTTACAGATTCATAGCTTTAATGCTAAACAGAATCTTCGGGAGGGCAAATGGCATACTGTTCAAGTTTGAATGGATACCCCTAATGTTTTTTGTAGCAACAGAAGGAACCATTTTCAATTGGGCGAGCATAGTATCAAGCAACCTTTCCTCTTGTGTGGCTGCAGCTTTGGAAGGAAAGGAACGAAGAAGATCTGAATTTTACATGAGCTCTATTCTAATTGACTGCATACTATGCCACCAGCCTTTCCCCGGGCTCAAATGTGTCTGGGAGAAGGATAGGATGCCCGCATATGCAGCATTTAGACTACTGGGATCTCATCAATACCATACTTACTATAGAGAGATCTGTGAACAGTTTATCATGCCTCTGCACACTCTCATATTCCAAAAGGAATGCAACTGCATGTCAGAAGAGGCCATGCAGGTCATAGAGGAGTTTGGGGACTATTTCTTGACAGAAAACGGGATGTATTTGAGGATGTTTGGTGGGTCAAAGACCCCTTATCTGTTGCCCAAATATGCAACAAATTATATAGTACACAAGGAGGCTGTTAGACAGGTGTATATAGATGGAATTGGTCATTTCCTATTCCAGAAGAAGAAGTCTGCCTACCCTCCTCTTCCTTTTAAGTTAGGTAGTTGCAGCTTCGCAAATGTGAAACAAGCTCCTGAGTTTATACTGGAACTAGAAAAGTTCCGTTTTGGGGAGATGAGTTTTAGACGAAACGATACTCATGACAGGGTGGCTGAGCACTGTAGGAAACACAAAGTATTTTATGAGTACACTCACCATTTTGACAATGATGAATCCGTGTTCAGGAGGGCCTCTAACATGATAGCGCTCAGCAAGAGATTCAAACCAAAAGGTGGAAAGGGATCTGAGCAGGAGAAGGATGAGCGAGCTAAGGCTGAGGAAACAACCAGAAGAATAAGGGAGGAAGCCCAGAGACTAGAGCAAGAAGCTACAGAATGGCTCCAGAAAGGAGAAGAAGAAAAGAGGAAAGCTGCCCAGGAAGCAGCCGAAAAGGTAAAGGAAACAGACAGAGAGGCAGAGGAGGCTGTTAAGCAAGCAGCTGAGGAAGCTCAAAGGAAACTAGATGAGGAACTTCGACAACAGGAAGCCGAGAAAATAGAGTTGGCACAACAGCAGGCTTCTAGATCACAAGCAGAGCAAAGCCAGGGCGAGGAAAACCCTGAGGTACAAACCCTCCAAGTACCTACTACCGTCACCCCTCCAACCCCCACACTCCAGTTAGTACCCTTTACACAGAAGAAAGGGGAAGAGGTACCTGATTTCAGTACGGTGTACTATGACAGGGCCACCAAAAGGATCATGAGGAGAATCGAGAGGAAAATAGAGGCAGAAGGGATGGCCAGTACCATGATAACCGACAAAGCTGTGATAATCGGAACAGATAAAGATCCAAGGTTTGTCATCAGGGCTGGGAAGGCAGCCATAAATGCTACGGAAGATAACATAGATCGCATGCCGGTAGAGATAGAATCCTCCAAGAAGACCACTTCTTAGCTCAAGGACACCTTGAGAAGGGAAAGAGAAGAGGGCAACAGACTAAAAAGAAAATACGAGCATGTCCTTAAGGAGATGGAGGTCACAAAGCATGAAATTCATGCTATCCAGCAGGAAGCCCAAGCAAAAGAGACAACACAAGAAGCTTTGGATAAGGCACATCAAGAAATTCAGGATTTGAAAAGTGAAAGGGAACAAATGAAGAGAGCTGAAAGAGCAGCTAGAAGCAGCCAAGGAGCAGCAAGTAGATCTGCAGCTAGTCAAAGAACACATCTTGGCTCAGAAGGCTAGGATGCTGCAATTACAAACGACCCTGGAGGAAGAAAGGTGTCAAGTCCTGCAGATTGATGGCAGGCTGGATGAAATATTAAATACAACATCTTATTTTGTGGATAGATCACAAGACATCCTGGAGGTGCTAACGTCAAGGATAACCAGAGTAGAAGATGATCAAGAAGTCCCAGCTGAACTACCAGTTAAAGATAAGCAAGCTTTGAAGCGGGACCATGATCTGATCGAGTTTGCTGTTATTACTGCAGAGGACTTTGAGAAGACAGTGAAGAAAACGAAGGGAGCATGCACGGAGTTCTTTAGAAGAGCCCTTGTCACCTATAACTGCTGTCAAGTGGAAGCTGAACATAGGCTACACGAATTCCCTGATCATGATACATTTGCAGGGATGTTGCAGACAAGGCAGCTGGAGGAAGAAGCCAAGGTCCAATATATCAGAGCCATTGATGAGCCGATCCTGAGGAATGAAATTGGACACACAGCCATTAGTGTACAGCTCTTGGAGGAACAGGTGCGCCTGAACGCGGCCAGAGTGGAGGCTATTCGGAACCAAGCAGATAAGTTCGAGCTTAGTATACAATTCTTGGAACCCCACTCATTTGAAGGACTCGCTGCTGAGGCAGTAGCGTGGAGGAAGTTTCTGGAAGACCAAGCGGGACCCTCCTCATGAGAAGGACCGGTCAATTTTGTATAAATTATTATTTTGTAAAAGGATTTAGGAAAATGAAGCGTTGGGAAGCCCAAAGGCCACTTTGGGCAGCCCAACCATTTTTTTGATTTTGTATAAAACTAGGGAAGAGAGACGAGAGAAGGGATTTTTCCCAGTTACACTGGATGACCTATTGTAAGAAGAACTATTTCCTTTTGCAATAAAGATTTTAGTTTGCCTGTTGGAGAAAGAGCTGTGGAATTTTCCAAATGGTGTGCAATGGATGGCAGGAAGATGAACTATTTTGTTTTTCAGCTTTTGTCCATAAATTGTGAGATCGTTCTAACTTTGTGACTTATGTCTTGTTGAATGATTTCTGGTTTATTTTGTGGAAAATTCACTTATAGTAATGCTAGTGCTTCAAATAACAGTTAGCTATCTAATTGTTGGAATAATTTCTCTTTCATGTGTTGTAAATACAAGTATTAGCTACATGTAATTGTGTTTATCATACATGTAGGTAATGCATTACTAAATCATAATCATGTTGGCTCCCCGGGGATAGGTAGTTAGTGTTTAAATAGATTAGTTGTTTGTTTCCTGGTTGCATATGTGGTTTAGATGTTGTGAACATAAGACGAGAGGTAAGAACCTGCGCAGCACATTGTGTGGTTCCCGGCATCTTTATCACCCTGCATGGTTTAGATAGGCATATGCAATTTGCATTTTAAGTCAAAATACAAATTCCGGTGGACCGGGCCGCAACCGGTAAAACCCTTTTTGTTACTTTGACCTACGGTAGCCGGACCGTAAACCGGACGGATTCCCTATACCAAACAGTCAGCGGGCTAGTTGAGAACGCTGACTGGGGAGAATCCTTTACTGTTGCCGCCTGCGATTTTCCAGGCCTCAACAGGTTGGCACTTTCATTTTTAAAAGTAAAGGTGCCTTGGCTTTTATAGAAAAGATGCTAGAGAGTCTGGATTTCCAAAAAGAGCCAAGGGTAAACTATGATCCCCACCATGTGATCTCTTTGAGAAAGCAAGCAAACAAGAATAAACCCTTTGATCACCAATCTGTTGAGGGGTTGGATGAAACGGCCAATTTGCTACAGTTTACTGAGGGATCAAAGTCTAATGAAGGTGCTAGTATTGCAGTTAAGAGGAGTTTGTCTGAAACTGAAAGTATGGAAGTAGATGAAGAGGGGTCCCATAAAAAGGTAAAGCTGCTTGAAGGTGGTGAAATGGTAAATGAGGAAGTTTATGATGTTTCCAAAAAGGTTTCCCTAATTCCCATGAAAATAGTGCAAGTGAATCAATTATGTTTTAAAAATGTAGAAGGTGATGTAGACAGTCCAGAATCAAGCCCGACATTTAAGTCGAAAGAAGAGCTCAAAACCAGCTATATGGAAAAGAGGAAATAGTCTCTGGAGGAGATAGGGAATTTGCTCCCGAAAGTGAGAAGTTTGTACAGTTCCAAAACCTCTCTAGTTTCTGCTAGAGATGCTGAGAGAAATACATTTAAGATGGCTATAGTAAATGACAAGAAGATGTCTGAAATGGAGATCCGGCTGGACAAAATCAGTACTCCGGATAAGATACAACTACACAAACAGACTAGTGACATCATTTACTCAGACTTATTGCAAGCCATGGTAAGGATTAATAAATTGCAAGTTTTGATAGACAAATTAGAAATTCAATTGAGGCATGAGAAAGTTGAGAATAAAGAAAATGTCATTTAGATCAGAAAGCTGCAAACAGACATTGTTAGTTCAGACAGCACCCAGGCAGTCAAGAGGATGCTAGAGGAAAAAGACAATGCACTCCAGGTCTTGAAGAAAAATTTGAAGATTCCAGGTTCAGAGCATGTCCAGTCGGCCGAATTAATGGATTTGCAAGAGGAAAATGATAAAGTCCATCAAGAGATGATGGAGTATAAAGGAAAGGATGTCGAGCTACAGGAAGAAAAGGGCAGGTGGGAGGCCGTGCGGGATGCACTATTGTCCCAAATTTCCTTAATGAAAAAAGGCCAGAGTGATGAGAAGGAAATTATGGAGGATCTAATGAGTCAAACCCCCACTGATGAAGACCTATCCATTGTGAACATCGACAAGCCACTGAATAATTTTTCTGCAGACGATTTGTTGGTGCCTATGTCCCAGGTGAGCTTGAAGGATGAAGAAATTAAAGAGTTGAAAGCAGAGAAGGAAAATATAAAAGATGAATTGGCCAAAGTAAGTGAAAGTAAGAAACAAGTATTCCAGGACAGGAATCAATTGCAGAAAAAATTCGATGAGTTAAAAGAAAGAAGCATTGGGAAAGGCCCTCTTCAAGGGGCAAAACATATCATTTCGGATACCTTGTGTATAGAGATTACCAAGTTCTGGCACTATCTAAATTTTATTGATGATTTGAATATAATGATAAAGTTGGCTCACCAGAGATTAAAACTGGTAAATGAACATATGGAGAAAAGACCTCTTACTACAGCTCAGAACACACTAAATTTTCTGAATTCACTGACATATCAGAAATTGCACGAGATGGGCATAAAGGGTAGAGTATCAATAGTGATGTGGGCAAAGAAAATCATCCACAAGCATCACTTAATCAAGACAGACCAAGATAAATCAGAAGGATTGCTTTTGCAGGTTAATAATTTCAAACAAGATTTTAAAGAGCTGTTCGAAGACGGGTTGCCTTCCTTCTGGGACGAGGAGGGATAGATGTTCTCACAGGAACATTATCATAACCTGCTTGTCCAGTTCCACATGAACCACTCCAAATTTAATGATTTGGAGAAAATCCTAACAGGGAAAACCATTGTTGATATGTTAACAGAAGATTTCGAAATCCTACAAAAGTTCGCAATCATCAGAAGCAGGTTTCCCAAGAAGTCCTATGAAGCATATATGGAGCTCGAAGTATCAATTCGGGAAATGACAGAATGTGACACCCCAATTTCGGAGCAGTGGAAAGCTGTGGAGCGGTTTTGAAAAACAAAGTATGTTCTTCATCCTTAGGAATAGGTGTCATGCACTGTGGAGCTGATGGGGCAAAGACGTGGAGCTATAGTAGATGAAGAGAAATTGGTAGAAGTAGATAACTTTGGAGGAGAAATCGGAGGAGGTGGTGGGGAGGAGCATGATTTGGTGACAATCGGGGTGAGGAAGGCAGAGGTGAGGGAGGAAGAGGTGGAATAGAGGGTGAGGAAACAAATGGTTGAGCTGGTTGGCTTTGACCTTTTGTTATTGATGCAATCAGCATGCCAGTATGTACACCACTACCATTAGTAATCAACTGGTAACTAGCCTGTGCATTAGCATGAGAAATCTCATGTATTTCAGTTTCTAGAATTTGTTGAGACTTATGCTCATCTTGCACTTGATTCTGTTCCATTTGAGGTTGTTTTTGATGTCCATCCTAGTGTCGATACTACTTATCCCATAACTTCTAATGGATACCCTTCCTGATTGCTCTACTGCTACAGCCGATAACCCCACTCTTGAGGATTCTATTTCTCGTGTATGTGAAGATTAATTTTTTGATTATGCTGGGGGTGATGTGAACCCTTAAATTCTAATGAACACTATTTCCCTACTTCCTGATTCCTCTGCTGCTGTAGTCGATACCCCAACTCTTGAGGATTATGTTTCTCATGTATTAGCTAGTGAGTTGGATGATGTTGCTTCCATTGTGATGGAGGATACTTCTCAAAGTGTTCATGGAGCATTTGATAAGAACCATGTGATTGCTGCAACTTTTTCCGATTCTACTGATTAGGAGGAATATCTTGATATAATTGATTAGGAATTAAATGCGGCTCGTGTTTCTGCAATTGTGAAATGTCTTGATGCAGTTTCAGTGTTTGTTGTTGAAATTGAAGGGACCTCTATTGTTGTTGCTCACAAATCTGCAAATGGTGTTCCTAAATCATGTAATTAGGTGGAGGATGCTGAAAATTTTCATGATTATATATAGGAGTTCATGAATAATGTTTTTTGCATATCCATATCTGCTTGGGTGTCTGCATGCGGCAATGGCTGATTCCAGTGTTTGTGTGCCTGAAGATTGTTGTGATGTAGTCTATCCCTGTAAGGGTTTGACAATGACTGGCCTCCACCTATTTTTCCCTCAATTTTGTCGAGAAAATGGTTCTTCTCACCAAGCTGAGCAGGTTGCAACTGCTGCATTTGGGTGTAGGTTCCTTGAACTTGACTAGATGTCTGAGATCCCTGCCTTTGTCCCTCAATCTGACTCCTAGTAATAGATTGTTGATCTTGCTAAGGAGCCTTAAAAAGGACCTCCTTACGTTTCCCCTTGCGACCTTGAAGGCTGCCATCATCTCCTCAGAATATTTATTCTTGAAATTGGCCCGGTTGAAAGTAAGACTGCTTATCCATCTTTTGTTGCTGCTGCACAAAGTCCAAATGAAGTTGTTCAATTATCTTTAAGGACTTCTCATGGTTCCCTTCCCTCCTCGACTGAGGTATTAACTGACTATATTTTTGTACGACACTCCCACTAGAAAAATGATTCTCTTTGAGCCCTCTTGCAGAGAGAGTTGACACTCCTGTAGGTTGTTGCATAGAAATATAAGAATTGTCTCTATTGGCATGGAATGTTTCCATAGGTTGATGAGCTGGAAATTTTTCATTTCCTGGAAGAGAATCATTAGGTTTATTTCACCAAACACTTCTAGGTTCAAAAGACCAATGTTGTGATAAATTATTTTGTTAGCCATGTAAATGTGATGGCACATCCCTACTCTGCTCTCTTACCTCTACATATGCACTACCTTGAGAGCCACTTGCTGTATTAATTGGATATTCTCCTCCCAGGGAATTCCAATTATAAGTGCTTTGATATTTACTAAGATGAAATCTCTTACCAAATGCTTTTTATTCCAATGCTTTCTATGCAGGCCTGGCATTGTCATTATTCTCTAATCCTTAATGAGGGAAGTGACAACCTTTCCTCTTCTTAGGTGACAATGCTTGATCACCCAACTTGAATTCAGACCTGAAGGGCTTGCCATTGACATTATCTATATTATCATAAAGCAAGCCCTAATATATGAGTAATTCCTCCTCATGTGAGGCCGCAATTCATTGCCTTTTGTTACTCATGTCATCATCTTTCTTTGTCTAATCCATAAAGCACCAGCTCTATCTCCATGCATGTGATTCAAAGATTGTATATTATGTTGGTATTCAGACGAAAGTGAATGAACATGACCCTCGTTTCCTAAAAATATCTTATCAGGTGTTCCATATTTCCCTTTAAGTAATACTTCCCTCTCCATGGTCCTTTCAAATAACCCATTATCACTTGGACCCTGCATATATTTCCCCCCATCCATTCAGACTCTCTTTCATGCTCCCTGCAGAAATTCTGATTGCAGAGCTTGAGAATCCGTATACTCGTCAGGTCTTCACATTCCCATTTCATTATCCCTATTCATGACATGAACACCATGTTCCATGCGTTGCATACCAATATATATAGCATCATTTGACCTCTTAAATACTGTCTCCCCAATGCGTCCAAAAGGTGCACTCACACCTTGTACCCCTCCTTATGTAGTTTTTAAATATATATATATTTTTGGTGGAAGGATGTATAGTGAGTGTGTGTCTTACTGTATATAGATATGATTGTGTTGTGTGTCATGTAAGTGAAGTCGTTTTCCACAAGAGGAGCTCTTCCCATCTGCATGGTTGTTGTTTAAATAAAGAAGGGTACTCTGTAAAGAATGTGCAATCTGGTGAATATTGGAGGATCCACACTCTATAATTAGAGTTGATTGCTGATGCTGGTGCTACAATGGGAAATGGAGATCCACAAAAATTGATAAAATATTTGTGAAAGGGAAGAGTCTTAGTTTCTCATCATTCTCTTATGCTATTTGACGTCGCCTTCGTGCATGATAAGAAAGGCTCTGTATCTCTGTTGTGGTCAGAATGGATCTGAAACGTCTTATGGGAAATTTGTTTGAATTTTTGACAGATTTAGCTGTGAGGGTTGAGTGGCTACTGAAGTAAATTTCCATGAGATCAGAAGTGGCATTATTCTAACCAACCTTTATAACTTCAGGACACTTATTGTTGATCATCCTTAAGTTCAATACCCAAAATTGATCTCACAACCCTTTTTAGAAGGAAGGTGCACACAAGTTGGTCTATATCATGACACCTATATCAATTGTCGCAACTGGTCCATGTGAAAATGTTAAATTCTCTTTCCAACTGGTAAATGTCTAAAACCGACATTGCTTTTGCTGCTTTAATCCCACTACTGTAAGCATTTATCGTGAACATCTTTTTTCTACTAGAAGTCTGGAATTCAAGATTACCGTCCAATTACTTATATTGGCCTGGAAAAAATGGGAAAAAATGATAAATGTGGAGCCCAATTGTTTATGGTATAATATAGTAAATGTTTAGTCCCGCAGTTGATGGATATGGATAATACAGTGCTCCTATTGCATTGATTTGTCTTACAAATGTTGTCTATGTGATATTTGTTAATACATCCTATTTTCAACAATAAACTTTTGTTATTCCTTGTTAAGAAAAACTAAGTTAGAGGTGTTATCTGTTTCATAATTTTAAATTCAGTTATTTTCGGATTGGTTTTCACTTTTCAGTCTAGAGTAGCAAAGCATGAGGGTCTCTCTTGTCTTTGCATGACAAAAAGAAAGCTTTAAATTATAAAGTGAGTTCTAATTTTTTAAAATTCTGATTATTTCAAATGTTTATAATCTGCACACAATGCAAATATAGATAACACAGGAAAATACAAAGGGATGGTTCTTGCAAGTGGTTTGAATATAAATTTCATGGAACTGTAACTTACATCTTTCTTGTTATCAATTTATTCATCTACCTGTAACCCCTTGTATCCACAAAGTACTCTTGCTTTCGACTTTTCAAGGTATGATGCGTGTATATGTGTGTGAGAATGTCCTTATAGGGTATTCTTAACTCAATGTAAATCCAAATACTCCAAACCAATAGCATGTTTCTTGCTAATTTTGTACACACATATATCACATTCTAAAAGATGAAATCAAAATCCAACAAATCTCCCTTTAATTGTTCCACTAAGCATGAATTCAGAAAAGTGGGTGCTTGCAAAGCAGAGTATAAAATATCTTAAAAAATTTATGATGCTTGTTTGCCTGTGTTCCAACTTCCAAGTCGAACAACTACAACAAACTTACATCTTTACAATATGCACCAAGTGGATATCACAAGTCTATGTTAACATAATAGGATGTCCAATTCCTTTTTATCTGGTCTAAAAATCACCTCTTTGCATTTAGTACACTTTGCAAGCATTTAATTTAATGGTCTATATGTTCATACTATGGAAGTATTTTTTATCAACAAATGTAATTGTCACATGTGGTTGAGATGGTTTGAGGTTACGAACATTATTTTACACTCTTTGTAATGTTTGAATTTGTAATAGTAGTATTCTAGGTGTATAAGAAAATCTGGTATTCATAGAGTGTCAATGTAAATTGGGATGTCCACTTATTTTGGGAATTACTGTCTGATATTATGCATTTTTTCAGGATTCAAGTGGCAGCACAGGATGGCAGACAAAAATATAAATGAAATCATAATTTCTAAAAGAGATCGATGTGAATGTTCAAATGCAACAGTTGAGATAAAGGTTGAAACACTGGATTCACAGACTTATACTTTAAGAGTCGACAAGTGTGTAAGTATTTTTATTTCCTGGTCATGAATGCTTTTAATTTTATTTGGAGTTAAAAATGGATGAGGTCACAATAATTCCGAAGTTGTTAGGCTCCAAATGCTTATATTCTGTTACAACTTTTATGATAGCATTCAAAAAAAAGCGCAAAGTGGAGGGAACATTAGAATATTATATTTTTGTACTTATTTATTCCTTTATCTTACTTCAAAGTGTTCGCCGCATGATATCATTGGGTGAATCCATGAAGATGGGTGTCTATTTTAGGGGGGTCTTATGAGAAAATAAATTTGATTTTTTCATGTTTTTCAACTTTGGGCAAACGAAAGTGATAGTTTCGTTTAGAATTTCACTTTCAAGTAAAAACAAAACTTTTATAGAATTATGTTAGCTTTCTATTCATAATTTTTTCAATTTTGTTTATTGAGATTTGATATGTCATTTCAGAAAATGTTTGACAGTGTGTCCTTATAAAATGAAAGGACTAAAAAATAGACATGTCTGGTTGTGCCATTAAAATCATTGTTAAACTTGTGTTTTGCAAAAATAAAATATGTTACGACAATCTACACACAATATACTATTACGATGACTATAAATTTGTAACCAATGGATCTATACACTAATTATAATATTTATTTGAATTTGATCAATGGGGAAACCTTGTTGATTTTCAATATGTGTTTGATTGTGCCACTTTTCTCGCAATTGACTTTAAAAATTAAAAATCTAAGAATACCCTTTTGAAGTAGACACTCCAATTAGGTGCACCATATTTGTTTTAGTTTTTTAGGTGGTGTATTTTTAAAGTTATATATTTTTCAGTTCACTACATGTTGAAAGAGATGAAACGAAACTTGACACATGTTAAGAAACAAAAAAAATAAAAATAGCGGATCTCACCTATACACAACAAAATCTATACCTACGGAAAGTAGATTCAATGATGAAACTAATGGTATCAAGTCCAACAGTCGATTTGTAGTGTAAGGAATCCATTTTACCTTCCAAAAATGGAGAAACCTGAAAATTTTGCAGGTTTCAGGTCTCAGAGGTTATTAGACCAAAAAAAGGTTCGGCCGAACAATTTTTTTCTGTTATGGAACCGTTATTTACAACGCAAATGGAAAAAAAATCGTCGGCCAGAAAAACTTTCATCTGCCGAAGTTTTTTTTAGCTCACGTTTTTTTAGTTATCTACGATCAATGGTTGGTTATCTATTTATCAACTATAAGTTATTCATACACGACAGTAAACAATAATAATACATTACAATCTATCATATTACTAACACACCCACGAACAAAACATGTACTCTTCAAGAAGATACATTAGGCTTAATATATCCCTTGTCTATAGCAACTTGTGTAATTGTATTGTTCATTTCGTTAATTCTGGGATACTCTTATGATATGGAGCTCATGATACTAGTTTTGAAAACAACATTATATCTATGTTAAAATCTAAATATCGTTTAGGTGGTAATACTGATATCTTATGACAAAATACAACTTCAAATTCCTTTAAAATAGGAAATTGTTCTAATTCCATTTTTTATTTTTCGGGCTCAAATTCTTTAATTTTGATGCCATAAAGTTGACACCCTTTCCTAATACACTTTTTACGTTGTAGTGCTGAAATTTGTCATGTAGATAAAGGTCTATAAATTTCATTCATTGTATGATACTTATCTTCCTCATCCACACCACTAAAATTTTTATGCAAATAGTCGATAACATCTTTATGAGATTCTAGTCAATCCATACCTATCAAAATGTCATAGGATCCTAGGAGAAGTATATTTAAATTAACTAAGGTATCCAAGTCATTAAAACCTAATAACAAATCTTTAACTATCTTCGTAACTTTCATTTTTACCTTTGTCGCCAGCTATACCAACCATGCATTTTTTTGTTTTTCCTTACTGAGTTTACACTTTTCAACTACTTTTGATGCAATGTAACTTAAACTAGACCTTGAATCGATAAGTATTGAAACATGTATGTTCAAAAATTTACCTTCTACTTCTAACATGGTGGATGGATGGTCCACCTACCGATATTCCAAAGAAACATTAACTATAGGGATATTATTGGCTATGTCATTCACAGTACACGCGTCCTGCAACGTGCTTACAAGTTACTATTCCATCCTCCAGTGGAATTTTTGATACTCTTTACCCCATTACTATTGGTTGAACCTTTCCTGTTCTAATTTTTATCAGTATTACCTCTTGTTCCTTTTCCAAAAGGTTGGGGTTTAAATCCTTTCCTACGTTGATCGATATTTTCAATTTTTTTTAATTTTTCCAACTTCTACTCAATTTGAATATTTTTTTAAACAAATGGTAGCACAACTAGGCCTTTCTAATTGTTTTATCCATTGTTGAAGAATTTCAAACACAATATTTTCCTTATATACCAGGGGTAAACCACTGATAAAACGGTATACCTTAGCTTTTTCAACTCTTAGATATGGTACATAGCATTGTAAATTTACAAACTCAGTTACAAATTCTTCCATTGTTAACAAGCTTAGTCTCAAATCATTGAATTATTGAGCTTTCTCATCATAATATCATTCTGACATATACATTTTTTCAATAATTTTAAAAAAAAATTCCAACTCAACTCTTTACTACATATGCTACTGACACTCTTAGCCTCCTTCCACCATGGAGCATATTTAACAACCAAGATTCTATCGCTTCCTCAAATTCTCCATCAAACATGAAAGGCCTTAACTTTTTGAATTCTCTCTGTAACTCTACATGTCTTTCTTTTTGTTTTTCCTTATCCATTTCATCACCTTTCTTTAAATTCTAGGGGGTTATATAGAAATGCTATTTGTAGTTTGTTTTTTTGTAGTGCTCATTTTCTTTTTTGGTAAGGAACATAAAATAAATATAATAATTAAATTGCTAATATTACCTTAGTATAAAAAATATTAAAATTCAGAATCAAGTTGCTAATTTTACCTTAATAATAAGAAATATTTCTAACAAAACTTTCTAACAATTTTAACATTCTCAAGTTCTCAACAGTATATCTACAATCATACATTAACTAACTTTCATATATTTGCACCTATCAAAACTTCTTAACATTTCGAACATTTCCTAACATTCATTCATATATTTACACCTATTAAAACTACCTAACATTCATTCATATATTTGCACCTATAAAAAAATTCTCTCCTAACATTCCCCCATTTCCACATTCACTCCTAACATGACATTCCCCATATATTCATTCTTAACATTAACATTCCCCTATATTCATTATTACATTCAAATATTTGCACCTATCAAAACTTCCTGACATTCCTAACCTTTCTTAAGATTCATTCATATATTTATACCTAACATTTCCTAACATTCATTTCAAACATTCATATATTTACACCTATCAAAACTTCCTAACATTCCTAACATTAACTTCCCAACATTCCTAACATTAACACCTATCAAAACATTCCCCTATTTACACATTCACTCCTAACATTGCACCTATCAAAACATTCACTCTTAACATTCCCCCATTCTTACATTCACCCCTAACATTGCACCTATCAAAACTTCATAACATATCTATCACTCTCAACTTCTCAACAAGAAACATTAATTTAATAAATTACATACATTCATATATTTGCACCTATCAAAACTTATTAACATTCCTAAGCTTTACATATACATGTATATAATCCCAAAAACAATATATAAGGTCAATGCACATTTATATAATCCAAAAAAACAATCATGAACATGTAATATAAATGTACATGTATATAATCCAAAAAAAAATCATGTACATGTGAGTTCAATATACATGTATATAATCCAAAAATTATGTACATGTGAGTTCAAAGTACATGTATATAATCCAAAAATTAAGCTCCTCCATGTCCAAGTCAACTACACCATATATATCTACATAAAAAAAACAATGTAAATAATTCTCTAAATAGAAGTCCACCACTATCCTCGACCAGGGACTTCCCTTGGACTCGTTTCCCTTGGACTCGTAACAATCTGCAACTTGTATAAAAATAGATTATGAATAACATAAATTATTTAAAAAACTTTATACCAAAATCAAAACATTAAAACATTAAACTAATATATCGAAAAACAATTCAATTATCAACAAAATTACCTCCAATTCTCTATCATCCAACAAAGTCTTCTCTCTTCCTCTAAAAGGTGGAGTAGGCCCAAGCTACAACATATTAAAAACAATTTATAAATCTTACAAATTATTTAGACTATTTTAAACGATATAAAATAAAATAAAATATTAAACTTACAATTCCAACACTATCGTCCAATGGAGTCTTTCCTTTGCCTCTAAAAGATTGAAAAGACCCAAGCTTCAAAATATATAAAAAGATCCATAAATCCACTAAATACAATAGTATATGATGGTTGCTATGCATGTTGTATAACATTTTGACCCCGGCACATGCAATAAACATGTTTTGGTTCAGAGGCAAAAATTTTAAATGCAGAGTAATTTGAAGCCAAACATGCTGATCCATTAAACAATTTTGCAAGTTGAGAGGTGGAAAATGCAAGGAGATAGTGTGTTAGGCCTAAATATCTAGGCCTAAAGTTTGAGAGCCATAATGCGTCAATCACTAAGGGCCTAACCTTCTACATGTTAATTAATCAACTTCAAATCCCTAGCAACTATAAAAACTAATATTTCAATAAGGACCTAAATATCACTAATATTATTTAATAGTCCCTTAACTACATGTGCACGAACTATGTTTTGCTAAGTATAAAATATAATCTAAGGCAAGTGCAAGTACTTACCTACTCTAAGGAAAGACACTATTGTTGGCTACTAGCTACCTAGTCATTATAGACTTGTTAGTGAGAGCATCACTATTAAATATAGATAGAGCTTCTTTTTCTTGAACTGAACTTAAATATCGTAGGTGAAACAGCTAGCTCATCCCTAAATCTCATAGGGAGAAAGCATTTCTAGACTATTCCTTGCCTTCTCTTCGTTTATCATCTTTAAATACTTCCACTTCCCTTCTTCTAGGCTATGGAGTGTTTACAATGAATTATATATCCTAGTGCCTCTAGTTGTATAAAGCAATGAAGAGTAAGGGAAATGAATCAACTAACTGCTACCAATCAGCTGTTGTGATTTCATGGATTTATCACATCAAATGGCAAGGACATATAGATTTCAACTTGGACTAAGATGAGCGTCTAGGGACTGACTACATACACCTATGGATTTTCCCCATTAGTCCAGCCTATCCCTATCATTTTACATTACACTTTTGGTTGTTTTGGTCTCCATCCCCATAAGAAGATAAATAAATTATTTCTTTAAACTTGCCTTTATCTATCTAACCTTTTCTCTCTATGTTTCAGAAAAGAATGAAATGGCAATGTTACTTAATGCAATGCATCATGGACTAAGATACTCATAAAGTGCCATGGGACTTATACCTCGGCTAGTAGTTGTATGGACTAGAGCAAATAGTAGAGGTTAAGAACAAAACTATATAGTTATTACACTACAGCTGAAGTTGTAACTCAGGGTAGTAAAATGAAAAGGTTTTGAAATCCTATTCCCTACCAACAAAAAAACATACAGAAATAAATTGTTTACTTAGGGACTTGATTAGCTCTGTCCAAATGGACAGAGCTGTTCAACTCTGTCCATATGGACAGAGCTCATCAACTCTGTCCAAATGGACAGAGCAGATCAGCTCTATCTATTTGGACAAAGCTGATCAGAACTGTCCATTTAGACAGAGCTACAACCGGTATGGTATTAAATGTCTATATGTCTCAAATATCATTTAAAGATGCTACATATTGGTGGAGTTATTTAAGCCTACGTAACCATGGATTTTTCTGGACAGAGCTCTCTAAATATTCTATAATTTTTCATGTACATAGAAAATAAAAATAAGCTAATTAAAAAGTTATGGACTTTTTTTAAACACAGCTGTCTAGAAATTCTCTAAAATTTCATGTACATTGGGAATAAGAATAAGCTAATTAAAAAATATAGAAACAAAAAAAACATTAATAGATTTAAAGTTTTATATTGAATTTTGTTTAATTAAAATCATATAAAATAAGTAGAGCTGTCCAAATGGGCAGAGCTGTTCAACTCTGTCCAAATGGATATAGCTGTTTAACTTTGTCCAAATGGACAGAGCTATTCAACTGTCATATAAATTGTTTACATAGGGACTTGATTAGCTCTGTCCATATGGACAGAGCTTATCAACTCTATCCAAATGAACAGAGCAGATCAGCTCTGTCCATTTGTACATAGCTAAGTAAAAATTAGAATAACTATAAGCTAATTAAAAATATATTAATAGAAAAAAATTAACAAATTTCAATTTTTATGTTAAATTTTGTTTAAATAAAATCATTTAAAATAGGTAAACTGTCCAAATTGGTAGAGCCGTTCAACTCTGTCTAAATGGGAAGAGCTGTTCAACTCTGTCCTTGCTACCAATGTAATTATGTCATTACTAACATGATATGAAACAAGCACATAACAATTTATACAATCCCTTAATAATAATAGTATAATAGTTTGAATGGCTTACCTCACAGCCAAGAGCCAGCACAACAACACCACACTAGGAGAAGACCATTTACACCTCGACGGAAATATCTCCACATTGGACAGACCTCCATGCCCTCCACGTTGAACATACCTCCACACCCTCCACGCCGAATAGACCTAAACGCCGAACATAACTCCACGATGCGGGGTGCCAGGATGGCGGATGCACACGTTAGATAGCTGAGTGACATGGATAGGGATGAGACAGGTGGTGGTGAAATGAGACAAGTGGGGGACGGGTAGGGCGATGGGTGGCTGGAAAATGACAACTCGCTGCAGGCCAAACAATGAAAATGAGCCCGCAACTGAGCTTATATAATAAAAAATTATTCGGCCGAATAATTATTCGGTTGAATAATTGTTCGGCTAAATAATGGTTCGACCGAATAATTGTTCGGCCGAATAATTATTGAATTGCTGAAAAAAATTACCGGTCGACAATCTGTTCCGTCAAATTAAACGGTTACCGTTAAAGTTTATTCGGCCGAATAAAGGATTAGTTATTCGGCTGAAAAACTATTAATATTTGGCTGAATAACTTAACTATTCAGCCGAATAAATATAGTTATTCGGATGAATAACTCCCGCTATGTTGGTTTGGCACTCGATTCTCACAGAAGTGTTACCCAACTTCAAGTTTTCACCCCATTACATTTTCTCTATTTCTGAAAAGACATTATCTTTTTATTTTGAAAATTTTTGTTCTTTCAAATTTGACTTCGCTTGTATAATGCATTTTTATAATTTCTTTAGTCATCATCAATTGACTTTCAAAGTTTAATAGATCTGAAATTATGTTGCACCTATGATCTATCTATCTTGAATCCCAATGTAAAATTTTGATCCTTCTCATGGCGAGATTCAAGTTTGCTATCAGATGTTCAACATGTGGGTTAGGGTTATTCTAAAAATAACAAATGTTTGTCCCCTAGGTTGGTTTTCATTATAAAACTAGTTAGCAATATTTTATATCTGGACACTAGAAGAAGAGAACCGAATGTTATTCTCTTTCAATTTCTTCTATTTGGACCATAGTCACTAGACTCGGAATCCTCAATAAATTGATAGGGCAAAAGAATCAAAGTTTTGAATTGGATTAGGAAAAAATCAGCAAATATAAAATAAATATATATAGATATTTTGAATTAAAAACACTTTTTATTGATATTTGAAATAGCCATGTCCATATATTACAAGATTTCAATAGATCTTCAAAAATTTACAATGAATAGGTATCATCTATAATATGATGATAATCTTGATTCCCATCCATAAGGTGAGTCTAGAATCCAGATGTAGCCTTTTTGTGGATGATTTGGTCACTGTCCCTTCACACCAGCAAATAGAAAACACTTCAATTAAGAAAAAGAATGAGAAAAAACAGTGAAAATTGGGTTTAAAACCTTTTCCTAGGTGCATACTTCCATAAATTGCTAGTCAAGGGTTAAGTCATGAGTTTGACTTGTGATGACTGAGTCAACTTGGTCAACCCAAGTCAAACTCAGAAAGTTTTGAATTGGATCCTTTGACTGCAGAGTCCAATTTAAAACAGAAAATCGCAATTTGACTCATGATTCCTGTGACTTTGGTCTGGAGTCTTTGAAGCTACATTGTAGGGGAGTGCTGGAATCTAACACTTTGTTCTCAAAGCATGCTCTGAGAGGGAGTGTTTAGGAAGTTCCCTTAGGAGTATTCTCTCGAGGTCTTTGAGGTGCTTCAGGGGTGCTCCATGAATGATAACATAACATTCTTAATGTATAAGGATAGAAAGAGAAAATACTTAATTTTTTTATATTATTATTAATTGTTTCAGGATGTTTGATATGGGTTCTAACCTCATCAGACCTCATTTGAAGAAAATAACATCCAATCCAAAAATTTAAATCAATAAAAGTAGTAGTTTTTCAGCACTCCAGCAAACAGAACTCCACCGAACCAAAGATAAGTCCAATGAACCATCAAAAGACACTAAATGCCACTATGCCCTTTTGCCACATGTCATCTTACTTAAGGAACAATGACCTCCACAAATATAGGAACTGAGGAATCTCTAGATTTTCCTTTGAAGGACTTGCCGCTAACGTCATACACTTAAAACGATGGTCAAGCAAGAGCCAAATTTATATCATTTCCTCTAGAGCAACTGAAATATTGTAATTGGGATCTAGGAAAGGATAATAGTATGTTTTCCCTACTATCTCTTGTTTTGGATCTAATTTTACATGAATACAATACAACTTGTGAAATTGCTACAGACAATGGTCTTGTTAGTGTTTTGCTAGATATCTTGTCTAGTTTTTACTTGGATCCATAAAAAAGTGACAGCCTTCCAGATTTTAAGTATGTGATCCACATGCTACTAGTTGTTGATAATTTTCTATAGTTGAAGCAAAAATCCACTTCTAATATAATGATATTTAAACAGTCCAAGAAAAAAGATGGTGATGTTGAGAATACTGATAATTTGGAGTCTAATCATCAAAATCGTACAACGTACATGCTGGTTGTGCCTGAAGGGTACATAACTACTGAAGTGTAGAAAATAACTATTAACATAGTTTGCAACTTCATTCAGATGAATCTTACCTCAACTGTTTTACAAGCTCTTCTCCAACTATGTGCAAGGCTTAAAAGGGTGCATGCCATAGCATTGTGTTTCCTTGAAAGAGGTGGATTGGTTTCTATGCTCATATTTCCTACTAGTTGCTTATTTTCAGGGTTTAACAATGTTGCATCAACTATTGTTTGTCATATTCTTGAGGATCCTCATACACTTCAGGCAGCTATGGAGTCAGAAATTTGACAAGATATTGTAGCTGCTTTAAATCAAAATATAAGTGGAAGGTTGAGTCCTCATACTTTATCTCAAACTTAGCTCTTGTTATCTTAAACTTAGCTTGGTTGAGCTGAAGGTGATTTTCTGTTTGATCCATTTTATGTGATGCTTATTGAAAACGTTTTTGGGGAAAATCGACAATAGGGAAGTACTACCTCTATCTATAATCTTATAGGAAGGACTAATGATTGTGGAATGACATTTTAACATCCAATTCTCATTAGACCATCTACGCCATTTAGATCAATTTTTCATTGAGAAATATGTAATTTTAAAATTTTTGGTTGTTGAACATCTGCTAGATTATAAATTGTTTTTCTTGGATTCGAACTTTAGATCTCATAGTTTAAGGACATATATAATGTAATGTGTCTATGATTGCATAAAATGATAGGGTTGTAGCAGAGAGTACTATTGAAAGTACTTCAGATCTGTCCCATTTGGATTATATTTACTGAACACTTCAAAGTGGGAGACCAATAAATCATTTGAGTAGCTGGGTTGATGATAGTTATCAACTTAGAGGAATGAGTGGCACTACAATAGAATTAGGAATTGAGTATAATTTTGTTTCTCGGTTATAGACGGCTCAACTAGTTGATGACACTTTACCAGATTAGGCCCATGATACCACAATATCACAGAAAAAAGGTGATTCTACTGCCTCGCGAGCTATAGATATTGGTATTGTAATTATAGAAACTTTACAATCATAGGAAAATGATATAAAGAGAACCAATGAACGTAATCAATCCCATGTTAAAGATACTAAAATCTATCATCCTTTTTCGACCAATCTATACTGGAAGTTGTGTATTGATGATTTTTACCATTATAGAGGACTCTCTAAGTTAGGTTCCCAATTTCTTAAAGGGTTCTAGCTCAATGGAAGAGCACTTGCCTTACAAACAGGAGGTTGGTGGTTTGATTCCTCCATGCCCTAATGATATTATAATATCAGTTAAAAACAATTAAATTAATAAGCAAAAAATAAGAGATAGGTGACCAAACAAAATGACCAAAACTCTATATAAAATTACTAAAAACGACTAAATTAGTGACCAAAACATGAGAGATGTGAAACTAGGCATTAAAAAGGATGCAACATGTGGCACTAATGATGAAGCCAAACATGACGTTGATATGGTAGCAAAACAAGGAAGCAAAATATGGTGCAACAATAGAAGAAATATTTGGCATCATTTTGGTAGCAAAACACGATGCAAAAAAGGAAGTAAAAATTGGTGCAAATTTGGAAGCAAAAATTGGCACATATTTGGAAGTAAAACATGGTGCAAAATGGGATGCTAAAGTGGTAGAAAAAATGGATGCAATATTGGATGCTGTAACAACTTAAATAATAACAACAAACAATAATAATAATAATAATAATAATAATAATAATAATAATCAATAATGTCTTTACGAAAAGACATGACTATTAATGAAAGGGTATTTCACCATAATATAAATAACAGACCCTCATATGTAATTCATCATCTTCTCTTAATCAATATTTATTACTACTTACCAACATGTGGGATTCAGATTACCTGTGGGAATTTTAGAGAATTTACGAACGTTAAAGAAGATTTTTACTGCTTCAAGTGGTATTAGAGCGAGGTTACTATTCAAGCTTCTAGGGTTTCCCTAGAAAATAGGACCTTGTCCTTAAAATAAAAAAAGAAAAAAGAAAAGGTGAAAAAAAAAGTAAAACAAAAAAAAGGGTAAAAGTGAAACCACACATGGTTTCTGAATAAGTGGGGTTGGGTTTGAAAATAAAGAACAAAATAATTACTTGTAAAGAGAAAGTGAGATTTGAACTTAGGTGGGGAATGTAACATTCATCCCTCCCAACCACACAATCTACTCACATTTTACAAAACTTAAGGGAAAATAAACATTTTATTATATAATAATTAATATAATAATATTAATTATTATCCCTTAAATCTCACCATTCTTAAATTGTATTATTAAATAGTCGAAGAAAGATTTTTCCAAAAGAGACATATTGAGAATTATTAAAGCTTTTGTATCTATCCTTCTAGAAGAAACGAAGACAAAAGTAAAGTAGAAACATAGTCACAAACAATGGCTACTACATATTCGGAAATGAAGGCACAACTACAAACAACAATGGACGAGTTAGAACAATACAAGGAGATCAATAAAAGTCTACAAGCTAAGGTTGAGACAAAAAAGTGGTTGAAAGAGTGGAAAGATGATGCGAATATCCGCTTATGGAATCAAAATCGACAGCTAGAACGAACCATAAGAGATAACAAAATTTTTTTGTCTCATCAGGATAACGAAATATCATGTTTAAAAATTCATAATCAAAACCTAGAAGACCAGATCAAAAAGTTAAAAAATGACAAAAAATCACCATATGGATGCGATAATGAATTAGAAGAAGAAATAAAGCATCTAAACAAACTCATCATGGAAAAAGATGCTGAATTGGCGCAAGTCCAGATGAGGTTAGAAAATCAAGGAGCAAAGTTATGTCTTCATAAACAACAAAAGGAAAAACTCCAGTAGCAATATGATGACAATAAGAAGACACATAAGTTAGAATTGAAAAAAGTCAACAAGATTTTATCAAGCCATTCTGAAGAAATTTTCAGATTAGGTAATCATAACAAGACACTAGTCACAAAAATTAAGAAGTTGAAAAGTAGTCAGAAGACAGAACAATCTACGGAAGACATTGAAGGAAAACTTCTAGACAAACAAGAATAAAATTGTTGTATCAGAAGGCACAATGAAGATCTTAAGGAACAACTTAAGAAGTCTGAAGATGACAGAAAATCACATGTAGAAGTGATTAAGAATTTTCAAAATGATAACATGCAGTTAGAAAACAAGTCAGAAAAGATACAGAACGAAGCTTTAAAACCTCAAGAGACGAAAACACAACTTTCTACTCAGATCAATGCTAAACAAATGGCACTCGTAAAAGACAATGACATTGTGAAAATTCCATATCGACACCCCAACCATAAAAACAGATATTCTAAAAAGTGGGAAATGTCGAAAGATAGCGATATCAATGTGATCAAATCTCCTAACGATAGATTAGTACGGAATGCCAACAGTCCACAACAAATCAATTTGGGATGGATTGATTCATCCACATATCAAAAGTTGTGCTCAACTCTTAGTAGTTCATATCTACATGTTTCATCAGCTGTGACACCACACAAGATGATGCAGAAACATTATAAGGATTTGAGGACAAATCCTTTCTAAGGGAGTGGCAATGTAACAACTTAAATAATAACAACAAATAATAATAATAATAATAATAATAATAATAATAATAAACATATATTTATAAAATAAATAATAATAATCAATAATGTCTTTACGAAAAGACATGACTATTAATGAAAGGGTATTTAACCATAATATAAATAACAGACCCTCATATGTAATTCATCATCTTCTCTTAATCAATATTTATTACTACTTACCAACATGTGGGATTCAGATTACCTGTGGGCATTTTAGAGAATTTATGAACGTTAAAGAAGCTTTTTACTGCTTCAGATGCTAACATGGTGCCATTAAGGATGCAAATATGGCGCTAACAGGGGTGTCATTTAAGAAGCAAAAGCAGAAACTCACTAGGAAGCAAAGTATGATGTTATTTAGGAAGAAAACCTTGACATTGTCTAGGAAGAAAAGTTGGACGCTATTCTGGAAGCAAACCTTGATGTTTTTTAGGAATCAAAGTTGGACGCTATTCTGGAAGAAAACATAGAGACGCTATTTTGGATGCCATAAAGGATGCTATTTAGGAAGCAAAAAAAGGCATTTTTTGAGACACTTTAAGTTTTGTCCATGACGTGTCCCATTTAGTGTCTAGTTTGACCACTCAATGTAAAAAAAATTACACTAAAAAGGATGCTAAATGAGACACCAATTCTAGGATTTGTTGTAGTATCTTCTGTGCATCTTTATAACAAGTAACATACATCTTCACCAAATTTTTTTGTGAGAAGAACTTTAGCAATATCAAATCACTACTGGGGATTGCTGATCATTCTGTGAAGCATGATTGATGACAAGATTTCCAAAAATTTATTTTTCCTTTCCATGTTTAAGGGAGGATTTTCCCACTGGGTTTTTGCCTCTCTCCTTGGTTGTATGGAAAAGCAGTATGTAAAGGGTGACTAAGCCTTGTTTCTAGGCCCTAGTGTTTTCTGATATTTACTCATAAATTTATGCTTAAGGGGGGGGTGTTAGAATAATCAACCCATAGTTACCTACCTTAGACATTAATTTTAATTATTTTTGTCTTATTACCTAGTTTCCTAGATTCCATTCTATGCTAATTGCCTTCTACAAGTACTAGAAGTCAACACATGCTAAAAATGAGTTATGGAGTGCTTGGGAAACATCCTGGAAACCAAATTTAGCATGTCTGATTTATTCTAGATCCTCCAAAGTGCATATCTACTTTTTCTAAAAAGCTTCCTTGTTTTATTTTGATTTAAGGAAAAAGGAAAATCTAGACTAGGTGTAGTTGACTTGTTTTTTTCCCACATCATCCTCCCTCATTTTCTCCAAATAAAATCATGTATGCATTTTCTTTCCATCCCTCTTTATCTTTCCTACCTGACTTAGCAAATTCGCGAGCATCTTCATAGATTTGGAAACTGCTTTATGCACCTATGGGGGATTTGACTAGATTTAGTAAGCCTACTTTTTGACTATTTTGAATGGAATATTTATGTATTAGATTCTATCATGTAACTATATATTGCAGAAGGCTATTACTTCACAAGGTTGGCTATTGTACACTTATTGAATACAGATTAGTGTTGTGCTCCAATTTCGGTTTCCTTTGCTGTGAATTTTGCATTTTTGATTAGCAATTTTGTGAGTGTAATTGTTCTATCTCTTGGGTTCAATTTCCACAACATTGGTATCAGAGAAAACCCTTCCTAGGTATTCTACCGATCTCTGTCTTTTGTCCAAAATGGTCAAGGTTTCCTTGAATTTAGGTCTTTGACTTCACAATGGCTTTTAGCCATCCATATTCATAGTTTCTCTAGTAAAAATTGGTTTTTGACCAAAAATTGGCCTTTTTCCATTTGAATTTCATTGAAGAAGTATTAGTTCCACTCCAAATAAGAAGCAAGAATGAGAGGGAAAAATGAAGAATTAAAAAAAGAAAAAAAAGGAAAAAGAATTATCAACAAAAGAGGGAAAATTGGGGAATAAAAAAAATATATCAACAAAGAAATAAAAGGGAAAAGTTAAAAAACAAAGTGAAATGGGCCATGGTTTTAGGAAATAGGCCATCATTTTACTTACAATATCTAAATCATAAATGAGTTTTATTAAATATGCTTTACTAGTTCTTCCCCCCGAATCGAGGCCAATCGTTCAATTAGGCGAAGGTGGACTCATTACCTCGTTAGATCTAAATGAACTTTATTGAAGAGTTATCAATCAGAATAATACCCTTACCAATTTATTAGCAAGAAGTGGATCTGAGTCATTTGTTATTTGTAAAAAAAAATTGATCCAAGAAGCTGTAGATGCACTTCTCGATAATGGCATCTGTGGACAACGAATGAAAGACAATCATGATAGGCCTTATAAATTGTTCTCAGATGTGATCGAAGGCAAAGAGGGAAGATCTTGTGAAAATTTACTAGGAAAACGAGTTGATTATTTAGGTCATTCCATTATTGTGGTAGGTCCCTTTCTATCATTGTATCAATGTGGATTACCTTCGGAAATAGCAATAGAGTTTTTTCAAGAAAGCATCATGAACCGAAAGACAATGTAACAAACTTTAATAATAACAACAAACAATATATATATAGTGTTTGTTGTTATTATTTAAGTTTGTTACATTGTCTTTCGGTTCAATATATATATATTAATTAATAATTAATAAATGGTTATTAGTAAACTATTCTAAAATGGATGGTATCCAAAGTGCCTTTACAATTAATATATATATGACACTCACTTTATAATCTTTTATCATCATTCATTTTTAATATTTATTTTATATTTTCAATATGGAATTATTTTCCATTGGTTGATTATTCAACAGAGTAATCATTGAGAATATACGGATACAGATATTACAGTGGTATCAGAGCTATACGGACCTTGGACAACATTATTTACACCTTGTGTATATTTGGGTTTCCCAAAAAATAGGACTTTGTCCTTAAAAAATAAAAAATGAAAATTAAGAAAAAAGGTAAAAGTAACCCCCCCAAAAAAGAGGTAAAATAAAATAAAATATAAAAGTTAAAAAAAGAAGGTAAGAGTGAAACCACATGTGGTTTCTTGAAGTGGGTTTGGGTTTGAATATAAAAAAGTGCATAATAATAACTACAAAGAAGCAAGTGAGATTTGAACCTAGGTGGGGAAGGTAACACTTATTCCTCCCAACCACCTAATCTACTCGCATTTTACAAAACTATTGGAAACAAAAAGTAAAGAAGACAAAAGTGAAGTAAAAACACAGTCACAAAAAATGGCACCTACATATTCAGAAACAAAGTCACAGCTACAAAAAACAGTGGATGAATTAGAGCAATATAAGGCAATCAATAAAAGTATACAAGCTGACGTTGAGATGCAGAAGTGGTTGAAAGAGTGGAGAGACAATGAGAATCGTCGCTTATGGAATCAAAATCGACAGCTAGAATGAACCATAAGTGATAACAAGAAAATGTTATCTGATCAAGATAAATAAATATCATGTTTAAAAATTCCTAATCAAAACTTAGAAGACGAGATCAGAAAGTCAAAAAATGACAACAAATTACCATATGGATGCGATAATGAATTAGAAGAAGAAATAAAGCATCTAAACAAACTCATCATGGAAAAAGATGGTGAATTGGCGCAAGTTCGGATGAAGTTAGTAAATCAAGAAACGGAGTTACGTCATCATAAACAACAAAAAGAAAAAGTCCAGCAGCAATATGACGATAGTAAGAAGACACATAAGTTAGAACTGACAAAATTCAACAAGGTCTTATCAAGCAATTCTGAAGAAATTTTCAGATTAAGAAATCATAACAAGACACTAGTCACAAAAATTAAGAAGTTGAAAAGTAGTCGGAAGACAGAAAAATCTACAGAAGACATTGAAGGAAAACTTCTAGACAAACAAGAAGAAAATTGTTATATCAGAAGGCATAATGAAGATCTTAAGGAACAACTTAAGAAGTCCGAAGATGACAAAAAATCACATGTGGAAGTGATTAAAAAGTTTCAAAATGATAACATGCAGTTAGAAAACAAGTTGGAAAAGATACAGAATGAAACCTTAAAACCTCAAGAGACAAAAATACAACATTCTGCTCAGATCAATGCTACTCACTTCAATTCCAACCACCCAATCTACTCACTTCAATTCCAATTGTTCTACGGATATATGATGAGACATAGATTCACTTTGTATTTTATTGTGGCTATGATCTATTTTGACATGGATCCACAATGTATATTTATCGTGGACATGATTAATCATCTTATACAGTCCATAGATCTTTTGTGTACTCGATTTGGTGGTCATGCTTACCTACACCTAAGCATGGGTATGGATGCCTCAAGGATAAATTTGACACATTAATATGTTTTGTAGGTACTTTCCGGGGCCAACATTTCAGGACCTCTACTTGAGACAAGTGTACTTCCTTTACCAAGTATTATAATGTACTTTATCCTTCATCTTCCCTTCTGACCTCACACATTGGGGGGAATCTGTTATATTAATAATTGGGACCACAATGACCCTAATGGAACCCGAATGACCCTTATAATGTTAGGGTGAACCTAATGGCACTAAATCCTCTCAAACGACATCCAATTGTCCATAATTTTTCTCCAAATTTTCCTAATGTCATAGGAAGAGCCCATAATAGTTGTTGATGACCTTGAATTCCACATTAGGGTGATTCCAAATTATGGTCACCACCTCATTAAACAACTTAAGTTCCTCCTAGATCATTGTTTACCAAAAAAAAGAGTTTTGATCCCCCCCACACTTCTCCCTTGAGTAAGGTGCATGAAAATGCAACTTTCCTTCCTACAGGGCATGTGGACCTTGGAAATGCACAAAAAAAATATAAACATTCATAAAAACTCACAAAATCAGATAGTTGAAAGAG
Source organism: Pseudotsuga menziesii (assembly GCA_001517045.1). Taxonomy (NCBI): domain Eukaryota; kingdom Viridiplantae; phylum Streptophyta; class Pinopsida; order Pinales; family Pinaceae; genus Pseudotsuga; species Pseudotsuga menziesii. Next base: position 67,945 of record LPNX010641484.1, on the reverse strand, counting down.
TAGTTACTTAGTGGTAACATCTAAAAAATATCTCCTAACCACGTTGAAACATTACAAACACTCATTAAAAAACATTCATGGGATAAAGGGAGGAGAGGAGAGAACACCCAAAGTATCACTATGCTGGAAGAACCTTCCTAAAACTTTGTTTTTTATGCTTAATTCCCTCGTTAGAGATACATGTCTTTTATATATCTTCCCATTTGTGTGTTAAAGTTATCGTATGACTTCATCCTTATACAAAAGAGGAGAATGAAGGCTTGGGAGAAATATGCATGAATGGATTAGGTAGTAGAGAAACTCAAACTTTGTTATTGGGAGTGTTTGCAACATGATCAAGTATAATTATATCTGTTATATTTCATAATTTTTAATAGAGATATACTATCTTCCTTTCCCCTTGAGTTCAATTATCATTGTGATTGATTCTTATTGGTGTAAATGTATTAACCCTCCTAATAGGTTAACTAGGGTAATTTACTTATGTTATTTTTTTATGATTTGGTTTATAACTCTATGGTGTCAAAAGGTATTTCAGAAAGGTCTATTGTATCCTTATGTGCATGTTTGAAGGAGGGATACATTGAAGCTTTAGAGGAGAAGAAGGATGAAGGACAACCAATGAAATGCATGTTCATCCATGTCCTTCTCTTGTTTCATTTTGTTTGTCTTATTATATATTTTTTTAGTTGCTTAAGTATATACCAATACCCTAGGGGAATAGTAGTAGTGGTCTCTCCCTTTATTTGTTAATAGTCAATCCCTAGATGTTAGGAAAAGTTTTCCACAACAAATCCCCAAAACAAGATTCATGACCAATTAAAGAGGCACCATGAAGAAGATTATTATGCATACATGAAGGTGATAAACACCACTAGAACCTATCGTTGTAGAAGTTAAAGGGCCTTTAAAAGAAAAATCCCATTTTTTTTGTTACTAAAGTAAGGATGTAGATTGATATAACTATGTATATATTTGCTTTCTTGGTTAAACTTAAAGAGCAACATTCTCTTCATTTTGTCACAACCCTAAGATCAACATGACCCCTTTTAACTAAGAAGGGTGGTTTTTGCATCGAATCATTGTAAGAGAATAACCAACACTTGGTAAGGTTTTGGAAATGGGGTAGAAAGCTAACTGGGATTGATTATAGGGAAAACTTCATAGTTAAGTGAACTTGAGCCCAACCCCACTTCTTCACCCCTATGAGTATGAACTGATGTAATGAGTGCTAAGTGGACTATTAAAAACCATGATAATTTGGTTAGTTGTGACTATATTAATGCGATATAGGTCTTAGATTAATGACTTACACTACATGGAAAATCCCAAAACCGATATGCCATATGTTGGACTATGTAAACCCCTCAATAATTAAATAAACAAGAGTCTTAAGTGACCTCTAATTGAATAGTTCATAAGGAACAATTATTTCTAATAGCAAGCTAAGTGGGCTTGATTATGATGAAAACTCCATAGTTAAGTGCACTTGAGCTAGAGGAGTCTTGGGATTGGTGACCTTCTAGGAATTCCTCGTTACTAGGTGCAATCCATGGAAGGAATAATTGATGCTTTGTGGTTCATTTCACTAGTATCAATCCCACTTATTCACCCTTTGATAATCCCATGATGTAATGAGTGGTAAGTGTAATATTCAAAGTAATAAGAAATTCACTACTATATATGGATAAAAATCCAGCATCCATTCATCGTATTATTGAGATAATGCCTACGGTTATCTGACGAACAATCTGACGAACACAACCTCCAACAATCATTGGTTTAATTTAATCGATTGTCCAACACTTGGATTTATTATCGGATATCAAACATTAGGAAAATCAAACAACTGACACATGTGGGAACTCAATTGACCAATGTTTTTTAACATTTTTGTGTGTTAAACATCTAATATTTGATGACCATCTGTTGGATACCGGATGCACTTTCGTCAGATACCCAATGGAATATATTTGTCTACATGTCAAATATTCGATGTAAAATCACTGGGTATCCGATGTTATTCTATCGGGTAGTCGATGCAATAGCTTTGTCAAATATTCAGCTACCCAATGCTCTTTCATCGGCTACCAAATGTGCTTTCATTGGGTTCTCAATGCAATAGATTTGCCGAAATGTTGGCCAGCTAATACAAATACGTCAGGTAGTTGATGAGATTCCGTCGAATACCTAATGTAATGGAATATTTGGACTATTGTCTAACCCATATAAATTCGTCGGGTGCCCGATGAGGTTTTATTAGGTATCCAATGTTTGTTTCTTTTTATATTATCTCCTATGCAGTGATTTTTAGTTATTGATTTTCAAATATCTGATGAACAACACCATATATAAAGCAACCTTCCCAAATATTCTCCGACAATTGTGTTGTGGTTTCAACATAATGAATTGTTTGATACCTGATGTATAAATTTCATAAAATAAAATAAAAATCCAGTGGAATCTTGGTGCATAAAACATATAGTGTTACAAAACGACATTGTTGGAAACCATTAATTTTGGAAAGTGAAGAGGCCTAAGAATATAAAACAAAGTATTTAGGTAAATCTATTAGAGTGAAATATTGGTGTATAAAACATATAGTGTTGCATCAAATGGGGAAATTGAGATAACCAATGCTAAATACCAAGTGTCTCAAGATAAGGAACTTGAGAAATACCTAGGGACCCCTAAATTAGATACTCAAAGGAAATATGATGGCAAGGACAAGTCACTTAGCAATTATCATGCAATCCAATAGAAAGAAACATCATCCAACATAGTAGCTATGCCTTAACCAACTCATACCCTAGGATGGATTTGTAGATTTAAAATATAAAACATAGCATGTCACCTGATATATATAGTCATGCATAGTTAGTGAAGGTTTGATTTAATGTTACAAAAAATCATTCTATGCATATTTGAACTTGGACGTAAGGGTTGGAAGCGTCAATCTAACTTGGGTTGAACAGTTCTTGCAATTTAATATCAACCCTATTATGTTTGAAATTATGCTCATAAATTTTACTTAATGATGTTGCTTTCATAAACTAGTGATTTTATATGATGGTTGTGGCTCCCAATTATCTCATATGAGTTCCTAAATACCTAATAGACACACATGGAGGTCAAATATAGTTTTGCATTGATAAAGATAATACCTATGTGTGGTCTCACATAATAGATCAAGATAAGTTCAAGGTTTTTCTATTTCCATTTTACCTCATTGGGAAAATATTGGAAAATGGGGTTTTCTCATGGTTGGAGGTCTAAAAGTTCCACTTGGCATTAAGAATTATCTACATTTTTCTAGAGGTATTTCAAGACCCTTGGAGATGAATCAAGGAAAAACAAATAGTTCCTCAATAAGACGTGAAAATAAAGTAAAATGATATGGAGTCTAGTTATGGGTCAAAACTTGATATCACCACAAAAATCCCACCCAATGATAAATCATAGTTGTAGAAACCAACCCAAAGTTCCTTATCTCCACTATTGGGGAGGATAGTTTCAAACAATGTTTCTTTTTCTATACATTGAGACAATGTGTAGGAATTGTTTAAATTTTTCTTGCAGGAGAAAATCCCCAAAAGAAGCCTATGATTATGAATTGTCTTAGTTATGACATACCTTCTATTCAACCAAGGCCGCCAAGTGCTAATCCTACACATTCCACAACCATTTTTGGCTCCACCATTTGACATCCTACAATATTGCAGCAATAGGTGATTTGTACATGAATTTGGTTGATTTTGCAAACAAGAAAAAGTTGTCTTCTATAGAGGAGACTAAAAAATCATCCCAAGAGTTTGAAAAACATAAGATATACCTTTTTTCTTAAAATAATTATATATCTAAACCATGCAACAATGTATCCTTCAAACCAAAAATCAACATATGTTGGAGCATTTTCACTTGGATTAACAAGCATGAATAAAAAAAAAATTAACCACTAACAATTGTCATCTCCTCATTTGTAATTAAGTATTTAATTATATCCAAAAGTAACATGCCAATGTTCTCACAAGATTAGATGAGAGATCCCAATTCATCACAATGGAAATATGAAAAGTGCTTTGCACACACAAATATGTGTTCAAGCTACAAGTTTCTCAAGCATTTTAAATGATTAGCCTCCGTTCATCCCTCAAGCAGTAAAAGGAAGTTAACATAGGAAAAAAAAAAAAACATGAAAACAAATAAGGACAAGTTAGATGTTGCTTGTATACCTAGAAAACAAATAACACTCAAGAAGAGACAACCTTAAAAACTCTTGATGTCATAAACAAGTATGTTTGAAAACATTAGAACGACCATGCCAAAAAAGATCTCAAAGCTCCATAAAGAAATCACTCTCAACAAAGGCTATAATAGTTCTGATAGCCTCTCAAATACCTCTTTGAAGGACCTTCCAAGTGACATTAGGGCTTCTCTTACAATTAGGCTAGGCTTGATGATATCAATATTTTATAAGTCAAATCAAAGTGGAAAGCAACCAAATTAAGGATGACACATAGCTAAATGAATGGTCAACAAAAAAACTAACCGCAAGAGGGATAACCAAAAGTCAACACACAAACATGGCTAACCACAACCATAACTGAACAAGTGGGATAACCACAAAGTCAACATAAAAAAATTTAACATAACATAAAAAGTGGGGTAACCATAAACATAACATAACAAGTGGGATAATTACAAATTCAACATAAGATAACAAGTAGGCTAACCACAAAATCAACATAACAAGAAAAGACTTTCTCTCAAAGATAGGTTGTTCACATATGTTCCTTGCAACAACTGAATTTTTATCATCACTGTATAAGAAGGGTTCAACCTAGAATATGTGATCCTCTCATTCTCATTATGGTTATGTCAGAATCTGACTTTTAAAATACCCAACCAAGGGGAAACCAAACATGGAAGCACACTTGCACCAACAAACTTAGTGAACCAAGATAGCACAGTTGTAACATTAAAAAAATTATTTTCATCTCTTCCAACTACTCCCTTAAAACATAATGTTCATATGTTTCGACTTTAAAACTCCCAAGAGGTCCCCATGTTATAGTTGAAACATATAGTAATGATAACATGTAAGTGACAACAACAGTAGTATGCCTATTTAGACAAAATAATAACAAAAGTAATAGATCTAACTCACAATTCAAAATGAAAAGTCTTACTACTTAAACAATTAAATCACAAAACAACAAATCTAGAAAAAGAGAAAGAACAATAAACAAACCTTACTCCTATATATCTGCAAAATGCCCAGCCAACGGAAAACCAAACATGGAAGCATAGGTCTAATCAAGAAAGAAAAATTCACAATACACTTGCAAGACCAAACTTAGTGAACCAAGATAAAACAACTGTAATATTAAAAATAATTTTTCATCTCTTTTACCTACTCCATTAAAATTAAATGTTCATCTCTTTCAACCTTAATACTCCCAAGTGCCAATAGGTCCTTGTGTTAAAGTTGAAAGAGATGGAAATTTTGTTTTGAAATAGAGAACCCATGAGTGAAGTTTTGTACATTGATGAATAATGTGGGAACTTTAGTGTTTATATGTACAAATTCCTTAGCACCTAAAAAATTAGAAACCAATAACAAGGAATCATACTACCACCTATCAAGACATACCATGTTGCAATTATACCATTAAATATTGTGTGTGCCATTAAACAACATACAATGCAACAAAATCAGAGAATAAACATGTCAAATTCACATTTGATGACTTGACTAATGGGTAGAACCTTCCTTGTACTCATATTTTAACTTTCAGATCAAATATTTCCTCTTAGAGGAAAGTCAATAACTGGAACAAACTAACCCTTAGCTAAGGGCATAAACATACCTAAGGGATATACCATAAATGATGATAAGAAGGACATTCAAGTACAAAAAAAGAAATTACCACTCAAATAGGTATTGCATAGTCAATATCAATCCCAAAAAATCAACCATCACACCAAGTATCCCTCAAAATACTAAACTACCGTCAACAGATAAAACAACACAGCCACATCAAGCATCAATATGGACTTGCACATGTGAAGGAAGGAGAACCAAAATTGCTGTAGAAACCCTCATAAAGGATTGTGCTAAGTAAGGACATGCTCATTATTACAAGTAGACCCAAGCTCAAGCAAAGACATCCTTCAAACCCTTGATGTAATAAATAAGTGTACCTGAAAACCCTATACCAGCTATGCCAAAATAGATATCAAAGTTTCATAAATACATCGCTCTCAATAAAGGCTATATTTATTCTTATAGCCTCTCAAATACCTTCTAGAAGGTCCTTCTAAGTGACATTTGGGATATCATTAAAATTAGTCCAGGCATGATGTCATCACTTCATAAGTGAAATCAAAATGGTAAGTAACCAACTTAAAGAGGGCTTATAACTAAAATAAGGGTCAAATAAAAAGATAATTGCAAGAGGGATAACCGAAAGTCAAAATAACATAGCAAGTGAGGCAACCATAAACATAACATAACAAGCGCGCTAATGACAATGTCGACATAACATAACAAGTTGGCTAACCACAAGTTCAACATAACATAACAAGACTCTCTCTCAAAGATATGTGGTCCACATATGTGCCATGCAACAATTGAAATCTTATCATCACTGTATAGGAAGGGTTCAACGTGGAAGATGTAATCCTCTCATCTTCATTCAAGTTGTGTTAGAATTTGACTTTCAAAATACCCAACCAAGGGGAAACCAAAGATGGAATCATAGGCCCAATCAAGAACAAAAAATCCCAATACACTTGCACCAACAAACTTAGTGAATCAATATAGCACAACTGTAACATTGAGACATAATTTTCATCTCTTTCAACTTGAACACTTAAAAGAGTCCTAATGTTAAAGTTGAAAGATACAGTAACAATAACATGTAAATGACAAAAACAATAGTATGGTTATTTATATAAAATTATAACAACAATAATATATCTAAGTCACAATACGAAGAATTAGTGTTTTTACTTAACAAAACAAATAACAAGATCAATAATCTAGAAAAGGAGAAATAACAACAAACAAAACTTACTCTTATATTTCAACAAAACACCCAACCAAGGGGAAACCTGGGATAACAAACAATTCAACATAACATGAAAAGGCGTTCTCTCAAAGATATGTGGTCCACATATGTGCCATGAAACAATTGAAAATTTGTCATCACTGTATAGGAAGGGTTCAACCTAGAAGATGTGATCATCTCATCCTCATTATGGTTTTTTCGCATTGTGACTTTGAAAACACCCAACCAAGGGGAAACCAAACATGGAATTATAAGCCTAATCAAGAATAAAAAATTCCCAATATAGTTGCACCAACAAACTTAGTGAGCCAAGATAACATAGTTGTAACATTAAAGCATAATTTTCATCTCTTTCAACTACTACATTACAACATAATTTTTTTTCTTTCAGCTTTAACACTCCCACACAGACCGCATGTTAAAGTTGAAACATACAATAACAATAACATGTAAATTACAACAACAATAGTATGGCTATTTACACAAAATTATAAGAGAAGTAAATGATCTATCTAACAATACAAAATAACAAGTCTTATTACTTAACAAATGAAATAACAAAATAACTATGTTTTATAGTCTAGTGGGCTTCATAACCAACATGCCAATGTATCCCTCAAGTAGTAAAAGACATTCAATGCAACAAAATCGCAGAACAAACATGACAAATCATATCTAATGAATTACATGATGGGAATAACCTTCCTTGTACTCATATTTTAACTTTCATATCAAATCTTGCTTCTTAGTGGAAAGTCAATAACTAGAAAAAACTAGCCCTTAGTCTAGGGAATAAACATACCTGAGAGAGATAAACCATAAATGATGATAAAAAGGACATACAGGTACAACAAAAGAACCATCCACTCAAATATGTACGACATAGTCAATATCATGTCCAAAAACTCAGCCAACACACTAAGTATCCCTCAAAACAGTAAAAGACATTTAACACATAAAAAAATGAAGCTAAATAAGCAACAGTATGGACCTACACACGTGAAGGAGTGAGAACCAAAATTTCTATAGAAACCCATATAAAGGACAATTCTAAGTAAGGACAGGTTGGGTGTTTCTTGTAGACCCAAAAAGAAAATAACACTCAAGCATAGACAACCTTAAAAATCCTTGTCGTCATAAACAAGTGTTACTAAAAAACCTAGATCAACTGTGCCATAATAGAGCTCAAAGTGCCATAAAGAAATTTCTCTCAACAAAGGCTACACTAGTTATTATAGCCTCTCAAAGACTTCCTAGAAGGTCCTTTGAAGTGACGTTAGGGATTCTCTTACGATTAGGACAGGCTTGATATCATCAATTTTTAAGTCAAATCAAAGTGGAAAGTAACCAAATTAAAGAGGGAACATAACTAAATGAAGGGTCAATGAAAAATCAAACCACAAGAGGGATAACCACAAGTCAACACACAAACATGGCTAACCACCAACATAACAGAAAAATTGGGCTAACCACAAAGTCAACATAACAAAATTCAACAGAACATAATAAGTGGGATAACCACAAAGTCAACAGAACATAACAAGTGGGATAACCAAAAAATTAACATAACATAACAAAAATCTCTCTCAAAGATATGTGGTCCACATATGTGCCATGCTATAGAAGAAATTTTATCATTACTATATAGGAAGGGTTCAACCTGGAAGAAGTGATCCTCTCGTCCTCATTATGGTCCTTCTGGAATCTGAATTTGAAAACATACAGCCAAGGGGAAACAAAACATAGAATCTTAGGGCTAATCCAGAACAAAAAATTGTCAATACACTTGCACCAACAAACTTTGTGAACCAAGATAGCACAACTATAACATTAAAACATAATTTTCATCTCTTTGAAATTTAACACTCACAAGAGGTCCCTATGTTAAATTTGAAACATACAGTAACAATAACATGTAAATGACAACATTTGTAGTATGTCAATTTACACAAAATTATAAGAGCAGTGATAAATCTATCCAACAATACAAATAACAAGTCTTATTTCTAAACAATTCAAATAACAAAATAACTATGTTGTATAGTATAGTAGGATTCGTAACTAGCATGCTAAAGTATCCCTCAGGAAGTCAAAGACAATAAACACAACAAAATCATAGAACAAACATAAAAAAGTGATATTTGATGACTTACATGATGGGAATGACCTTCCATGTACTAAAATTTAAACTTTTAGATCAAATCCTGCCTCTTAGAGGCAAGCCAATAACTGGAAAAAATTGACCCTTAGTAAAGGGAATTACCATACCTAATATAGAGACCACAAATACTGATAAACATGACATATAAGTATGACATAAGAACCAACAACTCAAAAAGGTATGCCACAGTCAAGATAATGCCTAAAAAGAAATCAGTACACCAAGTATCCCTCAAAACAGTCAAAGACAGTCAATGCAACAAAAAACGCAACCACAACAAGCAACAGTATGGAATCACATGCGTGAAGGAGTGAGAAGAAAAATTTCCATCGAAACCATCATAAAGGACAATGCTAATTAGTAAGGATAGGTTGGGTGTTGCTTGTAGACCCAAAAAATAAATAACACTCTAGTAGAGACAACCTTAAAAACCCTTGACGTCATAAACAAACATGCTTGAAAATCCTAGATAAACCCTGCCAAAATAGAGCTCAAAGTTCCATTAAGACATCACTCTCAACAAAGGCTATATTAGTTTTTATAGCCTCTCAAAGATGTCCTAGATTGTCCTTTTGAGTGACGTTAGGGTTTCTCTTACGATTAGGCTAGGATTGACATGATCAAAATATAAGTCAAATCAAAGTGTAAAGTAACCAAATTAAAGAGGGAACATAGATAAATTAATGGTTAAAGGAAAAGATAACTGTGAGAGGGATAACCACAAGTCAACACACAAACATGGCTAAACAAAAAAAATAACAGAACAAGTGGGCTAACAACAAAGTGAACATAAAAAAATTCAACATAACATAACAAGTGGGATAATCACAATGTAAACATAACATAACAAGTTGGATAACAACAAATTCAACATAACATAAAAAGATTCTCTCTCAATGATATGTGGTCCAAATATGTGCCATGCAACAATTGAAATTTTATCATCACTGTATAAGAAGGGTTCAACCTCGAAGATGTAATCCTCTCATCCTAATTACGGTCCTTTTGGAATCTGACTTTCAAAACACCCAAACAAGGGGAAACCAAAAATGGAATCCTAGGCCTAATCAAGAACATAAAATTCCCAATATAGTTGCACCAACAAACTTAATCAAACAAGATAACACAACTGTAACATTAAAACATAATTTTCTTCTCTTTCAACTACTACATTAAAACATAATTTTCATCTCTTTCAACTTCAACACTCCCAATAGGTCATTGTGTTAAAGTTGAAATATACCGTAACAATAACATGTAAATGACAACATCAGTAGTATGTCTATTTACACAAAATTATAAGAGCAGTAATAGACCTATCTAACAATACAAAATAACAAATCAAATAAAAAAAATAATTATGTTATATAGTATAGTGGGTTTCATAACCCACATGCCAAAGTATCCATCAAGATGTCAAAGGACTTCAACACAAAAAAATCATCGAACAAACATGACAAAATAATATCTCATGACTTATCCGATTGGGATAACCTTCCATGTAATTAGATTTTAACTTTCAAATCAAATCTTTCCTCTTAGGGGAATACCAATAATTGGAACAAACTAGTCGTTAGTCAAAGGAATAAACATATGTGAGAGAGAGAGACCATAAATGCTGATAAAAATGGCATACAAGTACAAAAAAAGAACCAATAACTCAAATAGGTATGGCATAGTCAAGATCATGCCCAAAAAATAAACCAACACACAAAGTATCCCTCAAAACAGTCAAAGGAAGTCAATGAAACCACAATAAGCAATAGTGTGGACTCGCATGAGTGAAGGAGTGAGAACCAAAAATGTTATAGAAACCCTCATAAAGGATAATTCCAAGTAAGGACAAGTTCGATGTTGCTTATATGCCTAGGAAACAAATAGCACTCAAGAAGAGACAACCTTAAAAACCGTTGATGTCATAAACAAGTATGTCTAAAAACATTAGATCGACCATGCCAAAAAATATCTCAAAGTTCCATAAAGACATCACTCTCAACAAAGGCTATAATAGTTCTTATAGCCTCTCAAACACCTCTTTGAAGGACCTTCTAAGTGACATTAGGGATTCTCTTACGATTAGGCTAGGCTTGACGTCATCAATTTATAAGTCGAATCAAAGTGGCAAGCAACCAAATTAAGGATGACACATAGCGAAATGAAGGGTCAACAAAAAAACTAACCGCAAGAGGGATAACCACAAGTCAACACACAAACATGGTTAACAACACACATAACAAAACAAGTGGGATAACCACAAAGTCAACATAAAAAGTGGGCTAGCCATAAACATAACATAACAAGTGGGATAATTACAAAGTCAACATAAGATAGCAAGTAGGCTAACCATAAATTCAACATAACAAGAAAAGAATCTCTGTCAAAGATAGGTTGTTCACATATGTTCTTTGCAACAACTGAAACTTTAGCATCATTGTATAAGAAGGGTTCAACCTAGAATATGTGATCCTCTCATCCTCATTATGGTTATGTCGGAATCTGACTTTTAAAATACCCAACCAAGGGGAAACCAAACATAAAAGCAAACTTGCACCAACAAACTTAGTGAACCAAGATAACATAGTTGTAACATTAAAACATTATTTTCATCTCTTTCAACTACTCCATTAAAACATAATGTCCATATGTTTCGACTTTAACACTCCCAAGAGGTCTCCATGTTATAGTTGAAACATACAGTAATCATAATGTGCAAGTGACAACAACTGTAGTATGCCTATTTAGACAAAATAATAACAACTGTAATAGATCTAACTCACAATTAAAAATGAAAAGTCTTACTAAAAAAATCAAATCACAAAACAACAAATCTACAAAAAGAGAAAGAACAATAAACAAACCTTACTCCTATATATCTGCAAAATACCCAGCCAAGGGAAAACCAAACATGGAAGCATAGGTATAATCAAGAAAGAAAAATTCTCAATACACTTGCAAGACCAAACTTAGTGAACCAAGATAAAATAACTGTAATATTAAAACATAATTTTTTGTCTCTTTTATCTACTCCATTAAAATTAAATGTTCATCTTTGTCAACCTTAATACTCCTAAGTGCCAATAGGTCCTTGTGTTAAAGTTGAGAGAGACAAAATTTTTGTTTTGAAATAGAGAACCCATGAGTGAAGTGTTGTACATTGATGGATAATGTGGGAACTTTAGTGTTTATATGTACAAATTCCTTAGCACCTAAAAAATTAGAAACCAATAACAAGGAATCATACTACAACCTACCAATACATACCATGTTGCAATTCTACCATTAAATATTGTGTGTTCCATTAAACAACATACAACGCAATAAAATCATAGAATAAACATGTCAAATTCATATTTTATGGCTTAACTAATGGGTAGAACCTTCCTTGTACTCATATTTTAACTTTCAGATCAAATATTTCCTCTTAGAGGCAAGTCAATAACTGGAACAAACTAACCCTTAGCTAAGGGAATAAACATACCTAAGAGATATACCATAAATGATGATAAGAAGGACATACAAGTACAACAAAAGAAACAACCACTCAAATAGGTACTGCATAGTCAATATCAATCCCAAAAAACTCAACCATCACACCAAGTATCCCTCATAATAGTAAAATACCATCAATAGAGAAAAAACATAGCCACATCAAGCATCAATATGGACTTGCACACCTGAAGGAGGGAGAACCAAAATTGTTGTAGAAACCCTCATAAAGGATAGTGCTAAGTAAGGACATGTTCATTGTTACAAGTATACCCAAGATCAAGCAAAGACATCCTTCAAAACCTTGATGTCATAAACAAGTGTACCTGAAAACCCTAGACCAGCCGTGCCAAAATAGATATCAAAGTTCCATAAATACATCGCTATCAATAAAGGCTATATTTACTCTGATAGCATCTCAAAGACCTTCTAGAAGGTCCTTCTAAGTGACATTAGGGATTCCATTAAAATTAGTCCATGCATGATGTCATCACTTTATAAGTGAAATCAAAATGGTAAGTAACCGACTTAAAGAGGGTGTATAACTAAAATAAGGGTCAAATAAAAAGATAACTACAAGAAGGATAACCGCAAGTCAACATAACATAACATGTGAGGTAACCATAAACATAACATAACAAGCGCATTAATGACAAAGTCAACATAACAAAGTTGACATAACATAACAAGTTGGCTAACCACAAATTCAACATAACATGACAAGACTCTCTCTCAAAGATATGTGGTCCACATATGTGCCATGCAAACACTGAAAGTTTATCATCACTGTATAGGAAGGGTTCAAACTTGAAGATGTAACCCTTTCATCTTCATTTAAGTTGAGTTAGAATATGACTTTCAAAATACCCAACCAAGGGGAAACTAAAGATGGAAGCATAGGCCCAATCAAGAACAAAAAAATCCCAATACACTTGCACCAACAAACTTAGTGAATCAATATAGCACAATTGTAACATTAAGACATAATTTTCATCTCTTTCAACTACTACAATAAAACATAATTTTCATCTCTTTCAACTTGAACACTTAAAAGAGTCCCCATGTTAAAGTTGAAAGATACAGTAACAGTAAAATGTAAATGAGAGAAACAATAGTATGGGTATTTAGACAAAATTATAACAACAATAATATATCTAAGTCACAATACAAAGAATCAATGTTTTTACTTAACAAATCAAATAACAAGATCAATAATATAGAAAAGGAGAAAGAACAACAAACAAAACTTACTCCTATATTTCAACAAAACACCCAACGAAGGGGAAACCAAACATGAAATCCTAGGCCTAATCAAGAGAAAGAAATCCCAATACACTTGCAAAAACAAACTTAGTGAACCAAGATAACACAACTGTAAATTTAAAACTTAATTTTCATCTGTTTCAACTACTCTATTAAAGTTGAAACGTACAATAACAATAACATGTAAATGACAACAACACCTGGAAAATTAGAAACAAATAACAAGGAATCATACTACCACCTACCAAGACATACCTTGCTACAAGACTACCAATAAATCTTGTATGCTCCATTAAATGGTAAACAATACAACAAAACCACAGAAAAAACATGTCAAAATCATATTTTATGACTTACCTAATGTGAATAACCTTCCTTGTTCTCATATTTTAACTTTCATATCAAATCTTTCCTCTTAGAGGAAATTCAATAAGCATTAGTATGGACTCGCATGAGTGAAGGAGTGAGAACCAAAAATGTTATAGAAACCCCGATAAAGGATAATGCTAAGTAAGGACAAGTTCACCGTTGCTTGTATACCTAGAAAACAAATACCACTCAAGAAGAGACAACCTTAAAAACCCCTTGATGTCATAAACAAGTATGTCTGAAAACATTAGATCGACCATGCCAAAAAAGATCTCAAAGTTCGATAAAGACATCACTCTCAACAAAGGCTAGAATAGTTCTTATAGCCTCTCAAATACCTCTTTGAAGGACCTTCTAAGTGACATTAGGGATTCTCTTACTATTAGGCTAGGTTTGATGCCATCAATTTATAGGTCGAATCAAAGTGGCAAGCAACCAAATTAAGGATGACACATAGCTAAATGAAGGGTCAACGAAAAAACTAACCGCAAGAGGGATAACTACAAGTCAACACACAAACATGGCTAACCACAAACATAACAGAACAAGTTGGATAACCACAAAGTCAACATAAATTTTTTTAACATAACATAAAAAGTGGGGTAACCATAAACATAACATAACAAGTGGGCTAATTACAAATCCAACATAAGATAACAAGTAGGATAACCACAAATTCAACATAACAAGAAAAGACTCTCTCTCAAAGATACGTTGTTCACATATGTTCCTTGCAACAACTGAAATATTATCATTAGTGTATAAGAAGGGTTCAACCTATAATATGTGATCCTCTCATCCTCATTATGGTTATGTCGGAATCTGGCTTTTAAAATACCCAACCAAGGGGAAACCAAACATGGAAGCACACTTGCACCAACAAAACTAGTGAACCAAGATAACATAGTTGTAACATTAAAACATTATTTTCATCTCTTTCAACTACTCCATTGAAACATAATGTCCATATGTTTTGACTTTAACACTCCCAAGAGGTCCCCATGTTATACTATTAGGTTTTTAACATTAAGCTAGCATAACATTAGGATCTTTAACTTAGATAACAACAAACACAACAATCAAACAAAAGAGACAATGAACACAATGTTTTTCCTCAGGGAAACCATAAATGGAGAAAACCCTGAGACATCCTCAAAGATAGAATCAACACCAAAAGTGAAACCCCAAAACAGTAAGATGATTGCCCGACAGCAGTAACCTCTTTCTTCCTTTCCCTGGTGTCTTTCTATTCCTTAGCTATGCGCTACAATTGAGTGTGAGTGAGTGTGTGATAAATAGAGAGGATAGCTCTCTATTTATACTAATTCCTGACTTAACTAAACCCAACTAGGGCCGAATTCACTAGGTGAGTCTAATAACCCTAGTGCCCCAGAACTGCGGGGACTTTAACCCTTAGACAATAGGAGGGTTACCCACCTTGACTTGACATGACTTGTTTACATTGTAGAAACTCCCAATGGGAACCTTAGGGCATGACATGACTCAAGTACATTACAAATACATCCCAGAATAAACATCGGGTTACAATACAGAAGAAATACAAGTGAATGCATTCCGAGGTTACAATTACATCAACACTCCCTCTTAACTAGGAAGGTATTCTCTCGACACAATTTATTAGCACAAGTCCTCTTCTCTGTATCATCTCGATCATCATCGAGTCTTTGTCATCTTAACCTTGAAGTCATCTCTATCTTCAAGTCACCTTCATCTTCAAGTCATCTTCACCTGGATCTGGATCATCATCACTGGAACATCACGGGTGCTATCTCATGATTCTTCTCGTCACAGGAAGTTCTACAGAGCCAGCCCTTTTTCATGCTGGTTGTAGGCCTAGCTTCCATGTAGGTCTTCTTCAGTGCTTATATCTGACCCTAAGTAAGAATGGCCTGCCCAATACTTATATTTGATCATGTAGGAACCAATCCTATAATCATATCAGAAAAGCATGCCCAACACTCACATCTAACCATGGGGGAACCAATCCCACAACCTTGTCAGAAACGCCCAGCACTCACATCTTACCATGAGAGGAACCAATCTAGCATTCATGTCAAAAAGGCTCTGCACTTTATTCAACACATGCGAGGAACCAATCCAGCATACATGTTCGAAAGGGCTCTGCACTTACATCTGCACATGCGAGGAACCAATCCAGCATACATGCCAAAAGGGCTCTGCACTTCCATCTGCACATGCGAGGAACCAATCCAGCATGCATGTCAGAAGGGCTTGCACTCACATCTGATCATGTAGGAACCAATCCTACAGTCATATCAGAATGGCCCCTAGTCCCAGACTGAGCTAACTGGTAATTGACCAGGTGCCTCCATTCCAAGAATGGCATTCAATGCTTACTTTTGATCAAGTAGGAACCAATCCTATAGTCACATCAGAATGGCTCAGCACTCATATCTGAGATGGAAGGAACCAATCCTATCACCATGATAGAATGTCTTAGCCCTTACATCTGACCATAAAAGGAACCAATCCTCTCACCATGTTAGAATGGCTCTGGGTCTCATCATTTCCCCTTGGAGGAAACCTCAATCTAGAGAACACCAAGCTTCTCCCTGAATTAATCAAACTTCACCCTAGCCAATGGCTTTGTCAACACATCGGCTATTTTTCCTCCATCGGAACATACTAGAGGTTCACTACTCCCCTCTGCACCATATCCCTGATATAGTGATACTTGATCTTGATATGCTTCGACCTGTGATGGAACATTGGATTCTCTAACAACTTCATGCAACTCTGGTTGTCACAATGTATACAAGTAGCATCCATCTGGAGATCAAATAAATCAGACAGTAGCTTCCTTAGCCATACTGCCTCACAACTAGTTGAAATTAGCTACGACATACTCTGCTTCAGCTGTACTCAGTGACACATAGGATTGCTTCTTGCTAAGCCAAGAGATCACACCTGATCCCATACTAAAGAAACATCCTGAAGTGCTCTTCCTATCGATGGAAGTACCTGCCCAATCTGGATCAACATAACTCTCAAGGTTAATCTTCTTATTTGCCTCATACTTGAGCCCATAATCAATTCTACAACTCAGGTACCTCGGAGTATGCTTTGCAGCAATCAAGTGAACATGTCTCGGATCTATCAAGAACTAGCTCAAGGTGTTCATAGCAAAGCAAATATATGGTCTTGTGTTCTTCAGGTACATCAAGGACCCAATCATCTGACGATACATCGTAGCATCAACCACTTATGATGAAGCATCACTCAACAGCTTCAGGTTCGATGCCATAATTGTGGTCATGGCCTTGCAGTCCATCACCCCAAACCTCTTCAGGATCTCTACTGCACACTTCCCTTGTTTGAGAGGGATTCCATCCACATTCTGCCACACCTCCATGCCTAGAAAATAATGCATCATACCCAAGTCCTTCATTTTGAATTCGGCAGCAATATTTCTCTTCGTATTAAAAATCAACCCATCAATACTTGTTACAAACAGATCATCTACATGCAGTAGGAGCATCACTAGGTTGGCATATTAAACCTTGTAGTAAAGGTTGGAATCTACTT
This sequence comes from Pseudotsuga menziesii, assembly GCA_001517045.1. Classification (NCBI taxonomy): domain Eukaryota; kingdom Viridiplantae; phylum Streptophyta; class Pinopsida; order Pinales; family Pinaceae; genus Pseudotsuga; species Pseudotsuga menziesii. Next base: position 50,026 of record LPNX010641484.1, on the reverse strand, counting down.
TACTCTTGGTAAAGCCCAAACTGGAGAGAAATCTCTCAATTCTATCGTACCATGTCCTAGGTGTCTGTTTCAAACCGTATATGGATTTCTTCAATCTACACACATGATATTCTCTTTCATGTGTCTCAAAACTAAGTGGCTGCTCTATGTACACTTCCTCTTCCACTACACCATTCAAGAAAGTAGTCTTGACATCCATTTGGTGTATCTTCCATTTCATCACTACAGCTAGAGCAAGTACTGATCTGATGGAAGTGTATCTGACTACAGGTGCAAAGTTTTCTTCATAATCTATTCCTTCTTTCTATGAGAAGCCACGAGCCATGAATCTTTCCTTATATTTCTCTATGCTACCATCTGCAGCTTGCTTGATCTTGTAGATCCATTTGGAAGTTACAATCGACTTCCCTTGTGGTGTTGGGACAACATCCCAAACATTGCTCTTCATGATTGATTGATACTCTTCGATCATAGCATCCTTCCATTCTTTCTGTTCTATCGCTTCTTCATAATTGGAAGGTTCTTCATTGATAAAGTCACATAGTAAAGCTACATATCCGGAGCATGATCTGGTTCTCTTTCTTTCTTTGTGATTCTCTTCTGGATCCCCATATCTTTCCGCACCTTGGATAGCTTCTCATACCCAAGTAGGTTTCCTCTTATGAGGATTCTTCTCTTGAGGTGGATCTACAGGTCTTTGTGGTTCTTCAAATTCTCGATCTTCTTCTTTAGTTTCTTCATTCATGGTTGTATCATGAATTCTGGGTGCTTCAGTTTTTTCAGGTTCTTTAGCACATCTCTTTCTGGATTTTTTGTAAGCTATGTCTTCATCAAATGTTACATCCCTACTGATGTCGATTTTCTTGAATCGTGGGAATTATATTCTGTAAGCCTTCGAGCTTTTAGAGTATCCCACAAATATACCCTTCTTTCCTGAAGGATCTAACTTTGTCCTCTTTTCTTTCAGAATGTGTATGTACACAGGACAACCAAATATTCTGAGATGGTTGACTTCTGGTTTCTTGTCGGAGAATACTTCTTCAGGAGTCTTGTTCTCAAGTACTCTGTTTGGAGTATGTTTCTGTACATACACTGTTGTTTTGGAAGCCTCTACCCATAGATGCATGGGAAGATATTGATCATGAAGCATTTCTCTTACAGCTTCCATGATAGTTCTATTCTTCCTTTCTGCAACCCCATTTTGTTGTGGATTAGATGGAGCAAATAACTCCCTCTTAATCCCTGATTCTTTGCATAAGTCTTTGAATTCATTTGATGTGAATTCTTCGCCATTATCTGATCGAAAGGTCTTGATCTTCTTTTCTGTGTGGTTCTCGATCAAGGATTTGAATTCCTTGAACTTGCTGAAAAATTCATCTTTGTTCTTCATGAAGTAAATCCATGTCTTCCTAGAAAAGTCATAAATGAAATAAACATAGTATACATACTCGCTTAGTGAACTTGATGACATTGGTTTGCATACATCAGAGTGGATGATTTCCAGGATTCCTTTTGCTTTGCTTTCACTACTTGGAAATGTCTTCTTTTTGTTCTTTCCTTTTGCACATCCTTTGCAGACCCCTTCATGTTTTGCTTGAATTTTTGGAAGACCTTCAACAAATTTTATTGCAAGTGGTAGTGCTTTGTAGTGCACATGTGCAAGCCTTCTGTGCCAAAGTTGATTTGGCTCTACTATTTCATGGACCAAGGCTTGTTCTAGATGGCCCTTCAATTTGTATAATCCTCCTTCTTGTTCTCCAATTACTATTGCATCATCAATAGTCTTTCCTCTTGGCCACATGAGGACTTGGCCATCTACAAATGCAACCCTCATGCCTTTTGAATCCAGTGTTGATATGGATAGAATATTTTTCTTTAGTCCTGGTACAAACAAGACATCCTTCATTTTGATAGACTTTCCAGAGTCTAGCTTGTAGGAGGATTCACCACTACCTTTTATGGGATATTGGTAGTCATCCCCAAGTTTCACCTTATGGGGTGAATTATGTTCGAAGAGTTTCTCAAAGGATTCCTTGAAACCTGTCATGTGTTTGGAAGCCCCACTGTCAATAAGCCAATCTTTGCTTCCATGAGTGACAGTTCTCGTGAGAGCAGAGATCAGAACATATTCTTCTTCACTTGAAGAGTCTTCACTTTCTTGTTTTACTCTCTTTCTAGGAGGATCATCATCCTCAGCAGTGTGAGCATGATGTCTTCTTTTGGAGTTCCTCTTCTTCTTGGATCCATTCTTATTCATGGGACAATTTCTAGTGAAGTGTCCTATTTCATTGCATGAATAACATCTGAGCTTAGATGAACCTTTCTGATGAGAATGCTTACCTTGGTGATGATGATTATTTTCCCTTCTTCCTTTCTTGGAGTGTACTGTGAGAGCTTGATCTTCACTTCCCATATTTTCTTCTTGAGCTGCTATTCGAGCTTCTTCTTGTGAAAATTCTTCCCACAGTCTACTGAACTTGAATAACTTCTTCCTAGAATAGAATCCTTGGATGAAAGAATCCCATGACCTAGGGAGGCCATTCAAGGTTGTCATCACAATTTCTGCATTCTCCACTTCTTCATCTACTGCTTCCAATTGTTCTTTGATCTGGGAGACCCTTGTGAAGTATGACTAGATGGTCTCCTCATTCTAGATCTTTACATTCTTCAATTGGTTCCTTAAGTTCATCTTCCGATTGATGTTATTCCCTTCAAACAGTTCTATTAAGGAATCAAACATAGCTTTAGGTGTCTTGAGGGAGGACACATGTGGTATGAGGTGATCCTTGATAGAATTAGCAATAATCCTTTTTTCCATAACCAAATTCTTCTTATGTAAGGCCTTAGCCTCATCTCCCTCTGGAACTGGAGCCTGCTCACTGATATAGGAGTCCAACTCATTTTCTTCCAAGACCAGGGAGATCCTATACTTCTAGGCTCGAAAGTTATCAGCTCCCTCAAGATTTTCATCAAGCTTGGTATGATGAGACATCTTAACTGAGAACCTCAAATGGAAATACAAAATATTTAGATCTTACTAGGTCAAGATGTTGGATCTAGATTTGGAGCTGAAATCCTACAGTGATAGTTTAGGAGTAGATTAGGGTTTTTCTTTTCTGAAGTTCTGTCCAACCAAATGGTTTGATATTGATCCCTAACTTCTATTTTGAGGAGGATATCAATCCAGGCCTGGCCTCACTAAAAAATTCCACTTATGTGAAAAGCCCTAATTTTCGGTAGTAGTGTCGAGTCCAAAACTAAAAAACCTTAGAATTGGATTCTGCTTCGACAGAAAGATGCACCCTAAGGAGGAAAGTTATTCCACACTTCTTTTGCTGAAAATTTGTGGAGAGAGATCCACAAAGTAGGAATCCCTAGTTCCCGCAGCTTCATACCATGTTAGATTTTTAACATTGAGAAAGGATAACATTAGGATCTTTAACTGAGAGAAAAAAAAGCATAGCAATCAAACACAAGAGACAATTAACATAGTGTTTTTCCTTGGGGAAACCATAAATGGAAAAAACCCCACAACTTCCTCAGAGGTAGAATCAACACCAAAAGTGAATACCCAAAATAGTAAGTTGATCTCCCGACAACAGTAACCTCTTTCTTCCTTGCCCTAGTGTCTTACTCTTCCTCAGCTATGCGCTACAACTGAGTGTATGTGAGTTGTGATAAATAGAGAGGCTAGCTCTCTATTTATACTAATTCTCGACTTGACCAAACCCAACTAGGGCCGACTTCACTAGGTGAGTCTAATAACCCTAGTGCCCCGAAACTGCGGGGACTTTAAGCCTTAGACAATAGGAGGGTTACCCACCTTGACTTGACATGACTTTTTTACATTATAGAAACTCCCGATAGGAACCTTGGGGCATGACATGACTCAAGTACATTACAAATACATCCCGGAATAAACATCGGGTTACAATACATAAGAAATACAAGTGAATACATTCTGAAGTTACAATTGCATCAATATATAGTTGAAACATACAGTAATGATAACATGTAAGTGACAACAATAGTAGTATTCCTATTTAGACAAAACAATAACAACAGTAATAGATCTAACTCACAATTCAAAATGAAAAGTCCTACTACTTAAAAAATCAAATCACAAAACAACAAATCTAGAAAAAGAGAAAGAAAAATAAACAAACCTTACACCTATATATCTGCAAAATACCCAGCCAAGGGAAAACCGAACATGGAAGCATAGGTCTAATCAAGAAAGAAAAATTCACAATACACTTGCAAGACAAAACTTAGTGAACCAAGATAAAACAACTGTAATATTAAAACATAATTTTTCGTCTCTTTTATCTACTCCATTAAAATTAAATGTTCATCTCTTTCAACCTTAATACTCCCAAGTGCCAATAGGTCCTTGTGTTAAAGTTGAAAGAGATGAAAATTTTGTTTTGAAATAGAGAACCCATGAGTGAAGTCTTGTACATTGATGAATAATGTGGGAACTTTAGTGTTTATATGTACAAATTCCTTAGCACCTAAAAAATTAGAAACCAATAACAAGGAATCATACTACCACCTACCAAGACATACCATGTTGCAACTCTACCATTAAAACATTGTGTGTGCCACTAAAAAACATACAACGAAACAAAATCATAGAATAAACATGTCCAATTCATATTTGATGACTTAACTGATGGGTAGAACCTTCCTTGTACTCATATTTTAACTTTTAGATCAAATATTTCCTCTTAGAGGCAAGTCAATAACTGGAACAAAATAACCCTTAGGTAAGGGCATAAACATACCTAAGAGATATACCATAAATGATGATAAGAAGGACATACAAGTACAACAAAAGAAACAACCACTCAAATCGGTAATGCATAGTCAATATCAATCCCAAAAAATCAACCATCACACCAAGTATCCCTCAAAATAGTAAAATACCATCAACAGAGAAGAAAACACAACCACATCAAGCATCAATATGGACTTGCACACATGAAGGAGGGAGAAGCAAAATTGCTGTAGAAACCCTCATAAAGGATAGTGCTAAGTAAGGACATGTTCATTGTTACAAGTAGACCCAAGCTCAAGCAAAGACATCCTTCAAACAAGTATACCTGAAAACGCTAGACCAGCCGTGCAAAAATAGATATCAAAGTTCCATGAATACGTCGCTCTCAATAAAGGCTATATTTATTCTTATAACCTCTCAAAGACCTTCTAGAAGGTACTTCTAAGTGACATTAGGGATTCCATTAAAATTAATCCATGCATGATGTCATCACTTTATAAGTGAAATCAAAATGGTAAGTAACCAACTTAAAGAGGGCGTATAAATAAAATAAGGGTCAAATAAAAAGATAACTGCAAGTCAACATAACATAACACGTGAGGTAACCTGCATAAACATAACATAACAAGTGTGCTAATGAAAAATTCAACATAATAAAGTCAACATAACATAACAAGTTGGCTAACCACATATTCAACATAACATAGTAAGACTCTCTCTAAAAGATATGTGGTCCACATATGTGCCATGCAACAACTGAAAGTTAATCATCACTATATAGGAAGGGTTCAACCTGGAAGATGTAATCCTCTCATCTTCATTTAAGTTGTGTTAGAATAGGACTTTCAAAATACCCAACCAAGGGGAAACCAAAGATGGAAGCATAGGCCCAATCAAGAAAACAAAAATCCCAATACACTTGGACCAACAAACTTAGTGAATCACTATAGCACAACTGTAACATTAAGACATAATTTTCATCTCTTTGAACTACTACAATAAAACATAATTTTCATCTCTTTCAACTTGAACACTTAAAAGATTCCCCATGTTAAAGTTGAAAGATATAGTAAAAATAACATGTAAATGACAAAAACAATAGTATGGTTATTTAGATAAAATTATAAGAACAATAATATATCTAAGTCACAATACAAAGAATCAGTGTTTTTACTTAACAAATCAAATAACAAGATCAATAATCTAGAAAAGGAGAAAGAACAACAAACAAAACTTACTCCTATATTTCAACAAAACACCCAACCAAGGGGAAACCAAACATGAAATCCTAGGCCTAATCAAGAGAAACAAATCCCAATACACTTGCAAAAACAAGGTTACTGAACCAATATAGCACAACTGTAACTTTAAAACTTAATTTTTATCTCTTTCAACTACTTTATTAAAGTTGAAACATACAATAACAATATCATGTAAATGTCAACAACACCTAAAAAATTAGAAACAAATAACAAGGAATCATACTACCACATACCAAGACATACCATGCTACAAGACTACCATTAAATCTTGTATGTTCCATTAAATGGTAAACAATGCAACAAAACCACAGAACAAACATGTCAAAATCATATTTTATGACTTACCTAATGTGAATAACCTTCCTTGTTCTCATATTTTAACTTTCAGATCAAATCGTGCCTCTTAGTGGAAATTCAATAAGCAGTAGTATGGACTCGCATGAGTGAAGGAGTGAGAACAAAAAATGTTATAGAAACCCTCATAAAGTATAATGCCAAGTAAGGACAAGTTTGGTGTTGCTTGTATACCTAGAAAACAAATAACACTCAAGAAGAGACAACCTTAAAAACCCTTGATGTCATAAACAAGTATGTCTGAAAATATTAGATCGACCATGCCAAAAAAGATCTCAAAGTTCCATAAAGACATCACTCTCAACAAAGGCTATTATAGTTCTTATAGCCTCTCAAATACCTCTTTAGAGGACCTTCTAAGTGACATCAGGGCTTCTCTTACGATTAGGATAGGCTTGACATCGTCAATTTATAAGTCGAATCAAAGTGGAAAGCAACCAAATTAAGGATGACACATTGCGAAATGAAGGGTCAACAAAAAAACTAACCGCAAGAGGGATAACCACAAGTCAACACACAAACATGGCTAACCACAAACATAACAGAACAAGTGGGATAACCACAAAGTCAACATAAAAAAAAATTAACATAACAGAAAAGGTGGGGTAACCATAAAAATAACATAACAAGTGGGAAAATTAGAAAGTCAACATAAGATAACAAGTAGGCTAACCACAAATTCAACATAAAAAGAAAATATTCTCTCTCAAAGATAGGTTGTTCACATATGTTCCTTGCAACAAGTGAAATTTTATCATCACTGTATAAGAAGGGATCAACATAGAATATGTGATCCTCTCATCCTCATTATGGTTATGTTGGAATCTGACTTTTAAAATACCCAACCAAGGGGAAACCAAACATGGAAGCAGACTTGCACCAACAAACTTAGTTAACCAAGATAATAAATTTGTAACATTAAAACATTATTTTCATCTCTTTCAACTACTCCATTAAAACATAGTGTCCATATGTTTCAACTTTAACACTCCCAAGAGGTCCCCATGTTATAGTTGAAACATATAGTAATGATAACATGTAAGTGACAACAACAGTAGTCTGCCTGTTTAGACAAAATAATAACAACAGTAACAGGTCTAACTCACAATTCAAAATGAAAAGTCTTACTACTTAAAAAATCAAATCACAAAACAACAAATCTAGAAAAAGAGAAAGAACAATAAACAAACCTGACTCCTATATATCTGAAAAATACCCAGCCAAGGGAAAACCGAACATGAAAGTATAGGTCTAATGAAGAAAGAAAAAATCGCAATACACTTGAAGGACCAAACTTAGTGAACCAAGATAAAACAACTGTAATATTAAAACATAATTTTTCATCTCTTTTATCTACTGCATTAAAATTAAATTTTCATCTCTTCCAACCTTAATACTCCCAAGTCCCAATAGGTCCTTGTGTTAAAGTTGAAAGAGACGAAAATTTTGTTTTGAAATAGAGAACCCATGAGTGAAGTGTTGTACATTGATGAATAATGTGGGAACTTTAGTGTTTATATGTACAAATTCCTTAGCACCTAAAAAATTAGAAACCAATAACAAGGAATCATACTACCACCTACCAAGACATACCATGTTGCAACTCTACCATTAAATATTGTGTGTGGCATTAAACAACATACAACGAAACAAAATCATAGAATAAACATGTCAAATTTATATTTGATGAATTAACTGATGCGTAGAACCTTCCTTGTACTCATATTTTAACTTTCAGATCAAATATTTCCTCTTAGAGGCAAGTCAATAACTGGAACAAACTAACCCATAGCTAAGGGCATAAACATACCTCAGAGATATACCATAAATGATGATAAAAAGGACATACAAGTACAACAAAAGAAACAACCACTCAAATAGGTACTGCATAGTCAATATCAATCCCAAAAAATCAACCATCATACCAAGTATCCCTCAAAATAGTAAAATACCGTCAACAAAGAAAAAAACACAGCCACATCAAGCATCAATATGGACTTGCACACATGATGGAGGGAGAACCAAAATTGTTGTAGAGACCCTCATAAAGGATAGTGCTAAGTAAGGACATGTTCATTATTAAAACTAGACCCAAGCTCAAGCAAAGAAATCCCTCAAACCCTTGATGTCATAAACAAGTGTACCTGAAAACCCTAGACCGGCTGTGCCAAAATAGATATCAAAGTTCCATAAATACATCGCTCTCAATAAAAACTGTATTTATTCTTATAGCCTCTCAAAGACCTTGTAGAAGCTCCTTCTAAGTAACATTAGGGATTCCATTAAAATTCATCTAAGCATGATGTCATCACTTTACAAGTGAAATCAAAATGGTAAGTAACCAACATAAAGAGGGCGTATAAATAAAATAAGTGTCAAATAAAAAGATAACTGCAAGAGGGATAATCGCAAGTCAACATAACATAACACGTGAGGTAACCATAAACATAACATAACAAGCGTAGTAATGACAAAGTCGACATAACATAACAGGTTGGCTATCCACAAATTCAACATAACATAACAAGACTCTCTCTCAAAGATATGTGGTCCACATATGTCCCATGCAACAACTGAAAGTTTATCATCACTGTATAGGAAGGGTTCAACCTGGAAGATGTAATCCTCTCATCTTCATTTAAGTTGTGTTAGAATCTGAATTTCAAAATACCCAACCAAGGGGAAACCAAAGATGGAAGTATAGGCCCAATCAAGAACAAAAAAATTCCAATAGACTTGCACCAACAAACTTAGTGAACCAATATAGCACAACTGTAACATTAAGACATAATTTTCATCTCTTTCAACTACTACAATAAAACATAATTTTCATATCTTTCAACTTGAACACTTAAAAAATTCCCCATGTTAAAGTTGAAAGATACAGTAACAATAACATGTAAATGCCAAAAAAAATAGTATGGTTATTTAGTAAAATTATAACAACAATAATATATCTAAGTCACAATACAAAGAATCAGTGTTTTTACTTAACAAATCAAATAACAAGACCAATAACCTAGAAAAGGAGAAAGAACAAAAAACAAAACTTACTCCTATATTTCAACAAAACACGCAGCTAAGGGGAAACCAAACATGAAATCATAGGCCTAATCAAGAGAAACAAATCCCAATACACTTGCAAAAACAAACTTAGTGAACCAAGACAGCACAACTGTAACTTTAAAAGTTAATTTTCATCTCTTTCAACTACTCTATTAGAGTTGAAACATACAATAACAATAACATGTAAATGACAACAACACCTAAAAAATTAGAAACAAATAACAAGGAATCATACTACCACCTACCAAGACAAACCATGCTACAAGACTACCATTAAATCTTGTATGTTCCATTAAACTGTAAACAATGCAAGAAAACCACAGAACAAAAATGTCAAAATCATATTTTATGACTTACCTAATGTGAATAACCTTCCTTGTTCTCATATTTTAACTTTTAGACCAAATCTTGCCTCTTAGAGGAAAGTCAATAAGCAGTAGTATGGACTCGCATGAGTGAAGGAGTGAGAGCCAAAAATGTTATAGAAACCCTCATAAAGGATAATGCTAAGTAAGGACAAGTTCGATGTTGCTTGTATACCTAGAAAACAAATAACACTCAAGAAGAGACAACCTTAAATACTCTTGATGTCATAAACAAGTATGTCTAAAAACATTAGATCGACCATGCCAAAAAATATCTCAAAGCTCCATAAAGACATCACTCTCAACAAAGGCTATAATAGTTATGATAGCCTCTCAAATACCTCTTTGAAGGACCTTCTAAGTGACATTAGGGATTCTCTCACAATTAGGCTAGGATTGTCGTCATCAATTTATAAGTCAAATCAAAGTGGAAAGCAAGCAAATTAAGGATGACACATAGATAAATGAACGGTCAACAAAAAAACTAACCGCAAGAGGGATAACCACAAGTCAACACACAAACATGGCTAACCACAAACATAACTGAACAAGTGGGATAACCACAAAGTCAACATAAAAAAATTTAACATAACATAAAAAGTGGGGTAACCATAAACATAACATAACAAGTGGGATAATTACAAATTCAACATAAGATAACAAGTAGGCTAACCACAAATTCAACATAACAAGAAAAGACTTTCTCTCAAAGGTAGGTTGTTCACATATGTTCCTTGCAAAAACTGAAATTTTATCATCACTGTATAAGAAGGGTTCAACCTAGAATATGTGATCCTCTCATTCTCATTATGGTTATGTCAGAATCTGACTTTTAAAATACCCAACCAAGGGGAAACCAAACATGGAAGCACACTTGCACCAACAAACTTAGTGAACCAAGATAGCACAGTTGTAACATTAAAATATTATTTTCATCTCTTCCAACTACTCCATTAAAACGTAATGTCCATATGTTTTGACTTTAACACTCCCAAGAGGTCCCCATGTTATAGTTGAAACATATAGTAATGATAACATGTAAGTGACAACAACAGTAGTATGCCTATTTAGACAAAATAATAACAAAAGTAATAGATCTAACTCACAAGTCAAAATGAAAAGTCTTACTACTTAAAAAATTAAATCACAAAACAACAAATCTAGAAAAAGAGAAAGAACAATAAACAAACCTTACTCCTATATATCTGCAAAATGCCCAGCCAAGGGAAAACCAAACATGGAAGCATAGGTCTAATCAAGAAAGAAAAATTCACAATACACTTGCAAGACCAAACTTAGTGAACCAAGATAAAACAACTGTAATATTAAAACATGATTTTTCATCTCTTTTATCTACTCCATTAAAATTAAATGTTCATCTCTTTCAACCTTAATACTCCCAATTGCCAATAGGTCCTTGTGTTAAGTTGAAAGAGATGGAAATTTTGTTTTGAAATAGAGAACCCATGAGTGAAGTTTTGTACATTGACGAATAATGTGGGAACTTTAGTGTTTATATGTACAAATTCCTTAGCACCTAAAAAATTAGAAACCAATAACAAGGAATCATACTACCACCTACCAAGACATACCATGTTGCAATTCTACCATTAAATATTGTGTGTGCCATTAAACAACATACAATGCAACAAAATCAGAGAATAAACATGTTAAATTCACATTTGATGACTTAACTGATGGGTAGAACCTTCCTTGTACTCATATTTTAACTTTCAGATCAAATATTTCCTCTTAGAGGCAAGTCAATAACTGGAACAAACTAACCCTTAGCTAAGGGCATAAACATACCTTAGGGATATACCATAAATGATGATAAGAAGGAAATTCAAGTACAACAAAAGAAACAACCACTCAAATAGGTAGTGCATAGTCAATATCAATCCCAAAAAATCAACCATCACACCAAGTATCCCTCAAAATACTAAAATACCGTCAACAGAGAAAACAACACATCCACATCAAGCATCAATATGGACTTGCACATGTGAAGGCGGGAGAACCAAAATTGCTGTAGAAACCCTCATAAAGGATTGTGCTAAGTAAGGACATGTTCATTATTACAAGTAGACCCAAGCTCAAGCAAAGACATCCTTCAAACCCTTGATGTAATAAATAAGTGTACCTGAAAACCCTAGACAAGCTATGCCATAATAGATATCAAAGTTCCATAAATACATCGCTCTCAATAAAGGCTATATTTATTCTTATAGCCTCTCAAAGACCTTCTAGAAGGTCCTTCTAAGTGACATTTGGGATTCCATTAAAATTAGTCCAGGCATGATGTCATCACTTCATAAGTGAAATCAAAATGGTAAGTAACCAACTTAAAGAGGGCGTATAACTAAAATAAGGGTCAAATAAAAAGATAATTGCAAGAGGGATAACCAAAAGTCAAAATAACATAACAAGTGAGGAAACCATAAACAAAACATAACAAGCGCGCTAATGACAATGTCAACATAACAATGTCGACATAACATAACAAGTTGGCTAACCACAAGTTCAACATAACATAACAAGACTCTCTCTCAAAGATATGTGGTCCACATATGTGCCATGCAACAACTGAAAGCTTATCATCACTGTATAGGGAGGGTTCAACGTGGAAGATGTAATCCTCTCATCTTCATTTAAGTTGTGTTAGAATTTGACTTTCAAAATACCCAACCAAGGGGAAACCAAAGATGGAAGCATAGGCCCAATCAAGAACAAAAAATCCCAATACACTTGCACCAACAAACTTAGTGAATCAATATAGCACAACTATAACATTAAGACATAATTTTCATCTCTTTCGACTACTACAATAAAACATAATTTTCATATCTTTCAACTTGAACACTTAAAAGAGCCCCCATGTTAAAGTTGAAAGATACAGTAACAATAACATGTAAATGACAAAAACAATAGTATGGTTATTTATATAAAATTATAACAACAATAATATATCTAAGTCACAATACAAAGAATCAGTGTTTTTACTTAACAAAACAAATAACAAGATCAATAATCTAGAAAAGGAGAAATAACAACAAACAAAACTTACTCCTATATTTCAACAAAACACCCAACCAAGGGGAAACCAAACATGAAATCCTAGGCCTAATCAAGAGAAATAAATCCCAATACACTTGCAACAACAAACTTAGTGAACCAAGATAGCACAAGTGTAACTTTAAAACTTAATTTTCATCTCTTTCAACTACTCTATTAAAGTTGAAACACGCAATAACAATAACATGTAAATGACAACAACTCATGAAAAATTAGAACCAAATAACAAGGAATCATACTACCACCTACCAATATATACCATGCTACAATACTACCACTAAATATTGTATGTTCGATTACACGTTAAACAATGCAACAAAACCACAGAACAATCATATCAAAATCATATTTTATGACTTACCTAATGTGAATAACCTTCCTTGTTCTCATATTTTAACTTTCAGATCGAATCTTGCCTCTTAGAGGAAAGTCAATAAGCAGTAGTACTTGTATGGCTAACCACAAACATAACAGAACAAGTGCGATAACCACAAAGTCAACATAAAAAAATGTAACCTAACATAAATAGTGGGGTAACCATAAACATAACATAAATAGAAGGTAGAAGGGTACCTAGGATTTCGTAGAAATATTTTAATAAAAAAAAGATCGAAAGATATTTCAAAATGAAAAACCAAGTTAAACTTCATAAATACAACTACTAAGTTAATTAGAATTTACCAAAACCAATAGATCAGAGTAGTATCAATCTATACTACTCTACTCTATGAACAATAACTAAAAAGATATAAACAATACTACTCTAAGAAACAAGACTCGGTCAAAAGTAAACTATAGTGAAGCTATACAGGCATTTAACAAACACTAAAAACTAAGCTGAATTATCTAGTTCGATTCCCCTTGAAGATTCTGAGGATATGCATCAAATGTGACAGGAACTAGAGAAGGTGTATCAAAATGAATTTCAAAGGTAACAAGGAAACTAAACGAAAGTAAATATAATTTAACCTATACAAAGAGATGTAAACTAAAAAGTGTCCAATTACAAGTGATTGTAAATATTGTAATCTACTCTTTATTCATAACTAAATGACACCTTAAGTATTTGAAATAGAATTCTCATTAACAACTAACCTATTAACAAGGAACCAAGAACATGTATGTGTAATGACTATTCTGAAATCAGAAACATGCAAACATTTATGCTATCCTATGAAGTATACTAATCAATACAAGTTCTAAGGAAATCTAGGCATATGGAAAATGACTTGGAAAATGTAATCTAGAAGCAAGTAGAAAACTTAATAAATATATTTTATTTCTGAATCAAATCTCATCCTACGAACATCACCATCAACTACAAAATCAGGAGAACATATCCTATGCTTGAACTAGAAGTGATGATCAAACCATAAAGAAATAATGTAGTTTTTAGAGACTGAAATTAACAAGTTTAATATAAAATCAATCTAAATAAAAATGAAGTAAATTAAACTAGGAATGAAGTTGACAAGTTCTAAAGAAGTAATAAATTAAGAAACCAGAGATAAAAGAAACACAATTCAAAAAGCGAACTAAGGAAAAAAGGAATGAAAGCTAAGAATCATTATGGAGCTTAATGGATACTTTATGTGGTTCAAAATAAGGTCCTAATTATATATATGACTACTGGTTAACTACAGAAAATAATACAACTCAAAAACTTGAAAAACTAAACTTTAAACAAGCATTAAAACAAAGCAGGAAATATTAAAGTCTGAACAACAGTCCGGATGATAGTATAGAAAGATAGTCCAACTGACAGTCCAGATGGCGAAAAAAAATGTAAATTACGAAATAAGAAACATAAATGATCCCAACACTAGTTGGTTTATGCATATGAGGCTATAGTGCAGAAAAGACACTAACTAAGCTATTTAGCAATTGAAATTGAAATAACAGAAGAGCAACTATGCAATCTATGTATAAGGAAAGAAATCATTTCCTATTGTATAATAAAACAAGCTAAAAGATAAGTGAAGTTAATCTACAGATACAGAATAATTAACAGAGTTGAACCTAACTATGATCTAAGCCCAAAACATTAAATTAATTAAGCTCTAGCTAATTGCAAATGTAAAACTAGAAAACAAACTGAAAGAAAGACTCAAAGGAACTATGCACGACCGGTCACTTCTAAATTCTGAAAATATAAACTATTGTAACCAAAAAACATAGATTATATTAACTACACAAAATATACATTCGAGAGACAAAAAAACATCAAATACAGGAAAATCGAATTACATACAAGGATTGAAAACAAAAACTACTTATCTTTAGAAGAAAATAACAGAAATATACACATGGAAGACCTCTGGTTGTTGAGGGGCCCTTCTCAACAACCTGGGGCTGTGTCTAAGTCAATCAATCACTCATAGAAGATGAAAACATACATCCAAAATTCAAATAGAATATTTATTAAACTTGGAACAGATTTTTGCAGAGTTTCTATGCCTACGACTAGCTATAGATTTTGTCTAGAGACCTCTTTTTATAGTTTTACAATGGAGGAGAAGGTCGACCCTTTCTGTGGTCGAACACTCTAATAATAGGTAATATTAACTGCTGAGTAAACGACTGCATAATATTTCATGATAGAGCACAGGTTGTCTTCTTGATTCCTTGGGCATCGGTTCTCCTCGTGCAAGTAGCTAGTACCTTGATCTCCTTTGACGTGGGCAAAAAGTGCGGTGTTAAGTTGAGTGAACAGGATTGTGAATATTCTATAATGAGGGCTCTCACACCATTGGGAATGTGTTTTCAACAAAACCCACGGAACCGTTTTGCTCTTAGTGCCCCGGAATATTCCAACCAATAAATCCGTGGGTATGAACGGAGGGCTATATGACGGTCTAGATGTAGCTAGGCGTATTCGACGTGAACGCGCACACGAGTGGAGGTTCATTTGAAAACCATATCCTACAAGACAAATTCTATATGCCAAGCACATCTAAAAATGTCACATGATTGTTAATAAAACCATAAAATAATGAAAATGAACCAAGAATTATGTGATATTCAAATACATTCATACCTGGGTTTAATTGATGGTTTGAATGGAAATAAGTATGCCAGAAAATGACAAAAGTAATTCCAACAGAGAAATTTAAAAACAAAAAATGATGACAAAATTTGGCATCAACACTCCCTCAAATCGGAGAGATGCGTGGTTCCACTGAGCAAAACAAAAAGGAAGTTAGGAAGAAGTCTAAGCTGCGTTAGCAGCTTCCTTTGACTTATCAGAGAGAACGGTAAATTTAGATTTCAACTTCCTGGCTTGTGCTTTCAAAATGTTGTTCCTCTCCTGATGAGAGTCATGCGAAGATATTATGGCCTTATTGATATCTTCGCCGGCCTTGACTTGAAGATGTATATACTTTTTTTCTTGATGAAGATTAGTAATCATCTCAGCATATTTTTTTTATTTTGTCTTGTCAATTGTGCTAACTCTTGAGTCGGTCAATCTACTATCTGCTGATTCGGAGTAAATGGCTCTAGAGAGCACTTGGAATCTTGATGAGGTCTCAAATTTCTGGATGGTTCTTCAAGGCCGATACAAGGGACTTATTCTTCAGGACCCATGCCTTGAGAAGATGCATAAGCAAACTCAAGAGTAGAGGATTTAAGAAACTCAACCAAGATGCTAGCTAGTGTAAGAAGGGGTGAATAAAAAATGGGTTCATCCACTTGAGTGATCAAACCATCTGGACGAACATACTAAGGGATAGGCTGAACGGTGGCCTGAATGTAGTTCACCTTCTTGTTCTTGGTGGGGTATTGCGAAAAAGATGGAAATTTCGTGGTCACAAGGTCAATAGAGGTGGGTGAATGGCCACACTGACTTGCTCCTGAACTATCTTCATCAATATGCACTACTTTAGTGTTTTTCTTTCCTTTGGGAGGGGTCTGATTTGGTTCTCAGTCACGGGTTTGCTGAGGACGCTTCCAAGAATTTAGATGAGGGCTCAATACCTTAAATACAAAATTTTCCCAGGTTTGGCCCCTCTCCTTCAAATGATGAACGATCATGAGATTTATAACACTATGGTGGTATAGAATACCCATAGGGTTGATCGTATTTTTCTTGACCTGGTTCGACATCTTTTCCAAGCTCTTAAGGAAATAGAACAGAAAATTAAGAAATTTCTTATTGACAAAATGTGCCAATAATTGGAAATTGCAAGATTTAAACAGAGTGAACTTAGTACATTTGCAAGTTATAAGGAGAATGATAATGGCAAAAGGATTAAGGTATTCTGGCTTGACCCATTCTCTTTGAAACCATTTTTTACCTGCAAAATGCTGATAATATGGATTGAGAGCGAAATCATGGAATGACCAAGGGAGGAAAGATGTTTGTGCCAACGGGAACCTTCCCTTGGAAGCTTGGTATCTACTGAAATGGACTCTTTGGTCACTAGAAAGGTGAGGTAGCCAACCCTGGCCACCTTACTGTCGAACCCTTTTGCGAATAACAGTGAAATTTCCTCATCGTATTCCTGTAGAAGGTGGAGGAATGGGTTCCACCATGCTCAAAAGAAGATCTCCTGACATTCTTGGAACCCCATAATCCATAACAAGTCCTTATAACTCTCACGCTCGAGGCATATAGGCATTGTTAAGCAGAGGAAGAAGTGCAGGCGGTTGCAGAGGATACAAAGGAATGACGTTTGGATGGATCTGCGAGAACGAAGGTAAGTAAAAATGAGGGCAAGGATTGTGAGTTTAAAACTCAATCTGTTTAGGCGTCTTGAACAATCGTGAGATTGTGATTTTGCACACTTGAGCAATCACGCTAGGCTTCAGTACTTTGAATCATGTTCCCTAATGATTATTTCTTATGGTTAGGAATTATTCAACCATGTCCAAAGTAAACTTTGGACAGGTTGAATGAATTATTCATTATGGGATTTATAAAATGCATTTAAAAATCATAATGACTTTAATTAATAGAATGATCTAACACCTAATGATTTATGCATATGTCTTGATGAGAGGGTAAGGGTAATAATAGTAAAAAATATCCTGGAAATCATATCATATCAACATGGGGTTGAACGATTCATTGGATGAGGTCGAGGTGAGTCCCAATGAAATCTTAGTGTTTTTATGAGCATAGGAATTAGACCTAATAGTCATAGGTATGGTTTAGTTGATCAAACTCTTTTCCCATAATTAAAAATAAAATAAATTAACACCTTGACATATTTAATCATGATTCTATAATGTTACGATTTCATTCGGATAATCATTTGGCACTCCATTCAGACCGGCATTTGACCCTTCCTTTGATCCTTCCTATAGACCCTATGTACAAAATGCACTTTGTTGGATCTGAGTGCTACTGATTATGTAGTGAATTTTTCTGGGCTGTCAGCACACAAAATGATGATGTAAACCGTCCTTATTGAAACTTCAGTTGCGCTCTTACTTATTCATCATGGATTGGAATAATATTCTACTACTTGCATTATCTTGAAAAAACATATCATTTTGTCAGAGATATATTAATATTTTTATAAATAATCAAAAAGTGAAGAAAGTTCTAACCCTCCCCCAAACCAAAAATATGGTTTGTACTCAAGCCATCAAAGAAAAACTGATTGATATTCAAATATTTCCAATTAATAGTTAACAAATAATTCTAAAATGCTGTTATTATTTTCGTAAGAAAAGAAATACTAACTAATAAATGGAGATGATTCAGATATGTACATTCCTAATAAAAAATAAAAAAATAACATTGCTTAGGAAGACCATATGAATAATGATAGTATAACTGATGCGAAAAATGCCATAGGAAAACCAATCATCTTTGAATCATTTTAAAGATTTCTTGTCATCCAACGAATATAGATAAAGTTCATGCTGAAGTTTGTAAGATTTCTATAGTTATGGGTCCCATTTCTAGGATAATTATATCCTAGGTATTGTTTGAATTAGATGACAGGGTCCAATCCCAACTTACAGCCATTCTCTAATGACATTATAAATAATGCCCTTCATATGTTATATTTATATACTCAGGTTTATTTTTCTAGATGAGTCATGTGTATAGTAATGCATTAACCAAATCTGTTTTACTCGATATTGCCCCACTGCCAGCAGGCCTTTTTAGTACCCCTACGGGTTTATCTCATATAATTATTTTAGTATGTGGAAGTCGGTTGGTACTAGAGCATGTTAAGCCTATTAAACACATAATTCAAATTTTTAAAGTGAATCTTATGAATAACTTTATTTATAATATTAGCCTGAATTATAGATCATGTCAAAAGAGAATAACTTAAAGTTGTTCCTTGACCTTAGTCTATTTTCTTCATAAAAGATCAGTAATGTTCCCCACAAGTAGAAATTTCACTTACTCTTGGGTTACCTAAAAAAAATGCTTAAGAGACAAGTTTTGATAATGAGTCTGGGATGAACTAGTGGTGGGTCACAAAAATACCACATTTTATTCATCTTTCATATATCATTTGCCACCTTATTCCTATTTCATCCTTCCACAAACCCTTTAATATCCGCCACTTTCATAATACATATGGGTTTATATTACCATTTTCCAAATGATTTGTTTTGAGTATTTTGAAGAGAATTATTCATTAAATATTAGAAATTAATATATTTTTCATATATATCTCAAATATTTGTGTGAGCTCTGTAATGTAGTTATATTTGAAGCTTTCAACCAAGGAGTATTCCAAAGTTACTCGAATGTTTTCTCCATCTTTTCAAGATTTGAAAAAGATAAATTGAGATAATTTCAAGGAGAGGATTATGGAAATATGGAGAGAATATCTCATCAGATTTTTGTTGGAGGATTTTAAGGGATGAGTTGAGAGAAAAGTGGGTATGTCGGAGAATTTGGAGGGATAAGTTGAGAAGAAAGTGGATTGTAATTATGATTAGTTATCTTGAATTCATGTATAAATAGGAGGGCTCTCTCCTCATTTTGGAGGAGGCCTCTCTAACGGTGTGGAAGTAGAGGAATAGTTTATGTCTTTTGGTAGTTAGTCATAGAGTGGATTTTGATTGTTATGTAATAGAGATGATGCTTTAATGCAAATCCTTTTACTCTCTCTCATGATAATTTGGGTTTCTTTCTTATGAATTGTTAATATAGATTTTTAGTGATTTCTTTCTTATGAATTGTTAGTATAGATTTGTCATGAGCTCACATCTATTTATCATTTTTCATTTGTTACATGCTTTTGTTATAGATTATATTTCCCTTGTTTAAATTCAGTCTTTATTTACCAAGTTTAATTTATGCAATTTCATGCTTTCTGAAGTTAGATTTATTTTCATACAATTTCATGTTTTCATAAACTAGATTCAATTACAGTTGTAGAATAGGTTAGTGACACTCCGATCCTACATATATGTTGCTTGCACTTCTAATTTTATGATCTCTCTGGGTTGACAATTAAATAGTTGGATATGTTATAAATTGTTTAATAGTTTTCACCAACAACTAGTAGTCCATAGGTGTAAGATAAAACTTTGGAAAACATGATAATTAGAGTAGGTCTTAAGCAACTAATCAGAAAATGGCATGTATGAATCAAATACCGTATGCAAGAACATGAAATTAACAAAAATTATCATATAAGAAGTGGTTAGAAATGATATAAATAACATTTTAACTTTTCACTATAAATTTCAATTTTCGACAATAATCAAAAGAGAAGGGGTTCGGATGCATTATGAGTGTTTTAGAGCACTTCCCTTTGAGATAATATTTTAGGAGCTGATTATAGAGATAAGGTTCTTGTAATCAAACTGCAAAACCACTTGTTAGATGATTCAAATGTATTCATAACTAAAACATATGTACAAAGAAAAGTCATATGAAATTTATCAAAATTAGGGAAAGGAAAAGAGTTTTCTTGTTTTAATTGACAAAATTCCATAAGTTGATCATAAGAATGAATTCCCTGTATAAATGCAGTAAGCTTGTTAGAAAATGACTTTTATTTATTTGAAGAAACAAATTTATATCTACATGAATACAAATGAAGATAACCCGAAATAATTTAAGAACTAGGAGAAGGAGGAATGACTTCCTCTTCAACCAACTCCATCTCCTTCTGCTGTAAGGAATTCTGCACAAAATATTGTTGAGATATTGGTCGATGATAAAGTCTAATTCTATGTCCATTTACAACGAAGGAAAGTTTTGAACCATCAATTGTATTAATTTCTACTGACCCATTATCAAAATATGTAACTACCTCATATGGACCCATCCAACGGGTAATTAATTTTCCTTTGAAATTTGTATACCTTGAGTCAAATAGTAATGCCCAATCCTTGATATTAAACTGATTTTGTTTAATAAATTTATCATGCCATTGTTTCCATTGATTTTTTATTAACATTGTTCTTTGGAGTGCATATTTTCTAATCTCATCTAACTCGTTAATCTGTAAAACTCGTTGTTTTTGTGCCTCTTCCAAATCCATGCCTAATTGCACAAGGATATGAAAAGTATTAACTTCGAATTCAATAGGTAAAAGAACTTGTTTCCGATATACCAGCTCATAGGGTGTATGTCTAGTAGTGTTTCTCCATGTTATTCTATAGGCCCACAAGGCCCCTAGGAGTCTATCTTCATAGTCCTTATAATGTAGCTAAATGGTTTTGGTTAAGATAGCTTCCAATACCTTGTTGGTTGATTCTACTTGGCCATTAGCTTGTGGGTGGTAAGGAGAGGACTTACAATGTCAGATTCCATACTTTGTGCTAAGCTCTTTCATCAATTTGGAGGTGAATTTAGAACCTTGGTCAATGACAATTTCACTAGGCACACCAAACCAAGTAAATATCTCTTCATATATAAATTATACCACATATTTATCTATGGCTCGAAACAAAGCTTTAGCTTCTACCCCTTTGGTGACATAGTCCATGCAAACCAAGATATACTTCTTTTTGCGAGACATGGGAGAGATTGGCATTGCAAAATCAAGAGCCCATTTCTCAAAAGGCTCAATCATGACCAAAGGCTATAAGGGCATCTCATCAGATGAAGTAGGTCTACCCATTGTTTGGAAATTATAATATCCTCTAACATACTTGGCAGCATCCTTGAAAATTCTTGGCCAGTAATATTCAGAATGCAATATTTTGTATGTTGTCTGATTTTTAGAAAAGTGCTCAAAACATGGCCATCATGGCATGCATGGAGGATTTATGTCATCTCATCCTCCCGTACGCATCGTCTGATAATAATATCTGGGCCAATACGAAAAAGTTCATTGTCAACCCAAGAGTAGTTAGAACTCTGAACTATAACTTGAAAATTTTCATTTGGAGACAAGTGGTTTGGTAGCTTCCCAGTTGCCAAATAATTAGCAATGTCTGCAAACCAAGGAGTTTGAACAGAAGCAACAGATAGATTTTCACCAGGGAAAGTATCATAAGCGGGTTTATCACCATCATCATGTTGAATATGAGAGAGGAAATTTGCTACCAAATTCTGTCAACCAGGTCGATAAATGACAGTGATGTTAAAATATTGTAATAGAAAGAAGCCATTGGGTCACCCTACCCTTGGTAATTGTTTTGTTCACTAAAAATATAATGGAAAAGTGGTCCGTATGTACAAAAAATTCATATCCTGTAATGTAATGGAAAAATTTGTTGATAGCATAGACTACTGCCAAAAACTCTTTTTCAGCAATAGTGTAATTCAGTTTGGTAGGAGTCAAATTCTTGCTAGCAAAGTATATGACATAAGATGATTGTTATTCCTTTTGACCTAGTGTTATCAGCCAAACTGACACTTCTCCATCCGAGTACTAACATTCCTCATGTTGGTATACAAAAGGAAAAATTTGGATTGATGTGGCCAAAACACCGTAGATGGGCATGACGTTTGATGCATTATACTCAAACCAGCCTTATATATTTTTATTATGAGTTTTGGGTTGCATATGCAACTATATGCATTGCAACTTGTGTATCATACACGAGTATTTGCATTGCAACCCGCGTATACTTGCATACGCGAGTTCCCTTTGAGCAACTCAAGTATCATACACAAGTTGCCTATATTAATACCCGTGTATACCTTAATTTGACACTAAAAAATATAAATCGAGATTATATGATATTAGTTGGGGCCTAATCCATAACTATCCCAACCATCTCAACGATCCCAACCTTCAAAACAACTCTATCTCCCAAAGTATAAATAGAGGCCTTGGGGTGGGGGATAATCAATCAAATTTGGAGAGCAAAGTTATGTTGGTGGTATATCTTCAGAATTTTGGAGCAGGAGAACTCAGAGTCGGAGTCCTTGTGTCAGAAGCTGGGTTGTACTCTTATCTTATTCACCACTTGTTAATAAAGAGAATTCTTCTTCCAATCTTGTATTGAGTTTATTCCATGTATATTGGTTTAATGAATATGTTTGATTATATTATCTATATGCTTTTCATCTAACCTCTAATATATATGCATGAGATATTAATTGAAGGATTTTCTCTTTGTAGGTGCATCCCTAGAAGCTTTGGAGAGAAGTGGAGTGAGAAAAGATCAAGCTTGGATCAACCGTCGTTAATCAAGTAAGTCAAGACTTTATTCTTATTCTCTTTCCATTCTCTGTAAAAAACTAATTGTTTGCAAGTTAGTAGTAAGTTGGTAACCCTAGACCCTAGGTTACAAGGGTGTAATATCTTGAACAACAAAACTGACGACTCCATTGGGGAGTCCAACCTGCTGTGGGTTCGTCTTGTAGGTGCTTTACCAGTCTTTGCTCTGATTCTGAGTGTGGTATTTTTATCTTTCCTTTGACTTGTAGTATAGTGTGTCCAGAGGCTTTTACTATTTTTTCTTTGAAATTATTTTTTGTTGTATACATGGGTTGTTTTTATACACAATCGTGTATAGCAACTTGTATATGTGGGTTTTTCTATAAGATAGTTGCGTATGGTACGCAAGTTTCTCTATAAGACAGTCACGTATGTCATGTAGTAGCATAAAAATTTGTGTTAGGGTTTGCTTATCCCTGTCTTGTTTGATTTTTTCTGAGTGGCCTTCTGTTGTTGGCATGACCTTGTAAGTCCAAAGTCTTGTATGCCATACTTTTCGCTTGGTGTTAAGCCTTTGAGTTTTATTTGTTTGAATCTTCTTTCATCTAGTGACTTGAATTTGGCCCTCCTACTTGGTCTATGAGTTTAGTGCTGTGTGTCTGAGTCAGTGATCATGGATTTAGATACCTTATGCTTTGTACTACTTTGTGTAGTGTCAGTTAGCCACTTGTTCTTTAGTAAATCTAGTGGATTTTATTCATTAGTTTTCCAAGTCAAGTTTTTTCACCAAGTTTTCTTCTTGTTTGGTTGAAGTTG
Organism: Pseudotsuga menziesii; assembly: GCA_001517045.1. Taxonomy (NCBI): domain Eukaryota; kingdom Viridiplantae; phylum Streptophyta; class Pinopsida; order Pinales; family Pinaceae; genus Pseudotsuga; species Pseudotsuga menziesii. The sequence continues at coordinate 25,767 of LPNX010641484.1, read as the reverse complement.
GTTATCGTGGGTCCTCTATACTTCATTTTTCTTTTTATACATTGTGATTATTCAAACTCGCTTAAAAAAATTTACATTTAGGTGCATTATAGTTTTTGAAGAATTCAAAAAAAATGAAGAAAAACATCTTATGCTTTTGCATTTAGTTGCACTTAGTAGTTTTCCTTTCAGTATTTTCAAATAAAATTTCAAAAATTATTAAAAAAAGAATTCTTAGTTTTTCTGACACTTAGTTTCACTTTCATTAGCTTGCATTTACAAAAAAACAGAAAATAAATTTGGTTTAGAGTAGTTGCAATTTTCTTTGGAATTTTCTTTATACATCATTTTGATTTTCCTTATCGAGTCCATAATATCATAGTCTTTCATGCCATTTACCTTATGACTAAGAACAACCCTTAAAATGAATGATATAAGTTAAAATGTATTAGTAAGTTTTTTTTTATAGGGTCATACACCAACTAGCTTAGGCTATACTTGTGGGATAGGGAGTTTAAACTCTACACGAGTGTTTAAATTCAGACATAGTTGGCAAATCAATAAGTAAACCCTTTTCTATGTTTATTGTATATGCGAAGCTCCTCTCAAATGGGAGTTAAGCACGAGGCCATGTGGAGGCTTGGACTGAGGAGATAACCCTCTGATTTCTTGTCAAAGAATAGAAAAAGGTTTTTGCGCATCTGGGGATTCTGTCTTCGATAAGGTTTTAGGATTTGCTACCATGCCCATGCATTCGAACCAGGATTGCAACTGTGCCCCCAGACTATGAATATAGTTGAGGTAGCCTTTAGTCTCTCTAACATCTAGGGTTCATACATAGGTACACCAAAAGGATATTTTTGGTTGACCTTGGACTAGCTTGGAAGGTAACCCTTGTAGAAAGTGCGGGAGGGTGGTGGTTGATTCCTCCACTTGTGCCTAAGAAAATATTCAAGGACGCTAAGTAACTGTCTCTTAAATTTCTTCTAGAAAACATATCTTATACCCCTTGTGTGTGTTGTGACTTTAGGAAATTTTGTAGTGATTTCTTTGTGGTTTGTTTGTGTTTAGTCAACCTTAGGGTGTGAAGAGTCAAATTTTCAATCGTAGAGGACCTACCTCTTAGAAGGTCAAGAAGGTTGCATCATCATCACCATCATCATCACGTTTTTTCAGGTATTTCTTGTTTTTGGGGTAGCGGGGTCTGTCAAAAGTATGCAGTGTGGGTACTCATTGGATGCGGAATCAAATTCCGCATCCAACGAGCTCTCCCGTTCGAAATTTGAGTAAAAACACAAGGAGATATGTCGAAAATACGAACACAAAAAGTAGTTTTTTTCTTTCTTCCTCCAAAATTAATCAATATTATTTTATTATTTTAACTATTATTTATTATTTTCCTTAGGAGGCCCATTTTAGACCCCAAAATTCCTCTAATGTTGGATCACATCCAAGAGTGGAGAATGTGGAAGAGGCTCATTAAGGCCACTATCCCTCCTGAGTTTTTACTAGAATGGTTCCTTAAGTCCTTATTACCGTATATATCTAAGGATGTGTCCACTTCAGGAGTAACTAATGAGGAAGAGGCTATCCTAAGGGACCAACAATTAGATTTGATATATTCTCAGTATGGAATTCTATATGAATCATCCCTGATGCACCAAGACCAACACATAGTGTCGAAAAACCTAAGCCTAGACCACATGCCGATGGTGTGGTTGGTTCATTGAAATCTCCTAGTATAGAGTTTTTGGCTAAATAAATCCATGAGTTTTCCGTCAAACATTCTATGGAAGAGGAATTAAAGGCTGCCACCTCAACCTAGAATGTGAATGTTCTTTCACAATCCTCCCAAAAGGGCAATCAGAAGCCCGATGGTAAAAATAAAAAGGGGAAGAAAGGTGAGGGAAACCAAAACAAGCAAATACCCACAAACAATGCTAATGGGGGGAAAAAAGAGAATAAGAAGGTGAAATTTCCATGAAAGTTGTGCCAGGAAGATCACCTGACCCATCAATGTCCCCTTATGGACCAAGCTCAGAAGTTGCTCAAAAGTCAACAACTGGTTGTCCTCAAGGATCATTTTCCCAAAGGACAGAATTTTGCTTGAGCTTCAAATGTAGCAGGGGGCACCCCAAATGCCCCTGACCTAAATTATATCAACATGGTTTGATCCCATACATTACTCCGGCCTAGGAACAAGAACTATGAGATGGAGGCTCCAGAGAAGGGTAAGTCTATAGGTGAAACTTCTAACCCTCTCACAATTGAAAAACCTATTGAAACTATGCCCAGGATACCGAAAAACACATATTTCATTAAATTTGGAAATATTCTATTACAAGGACTTCATCCACATTGAGTTTTTTTTATAAATCTCTAAATACATATTCTATTAAAAGAAAAATCAACTCAAAGAACTATTCCATTAAATTTGGAATAATTAATCCAATGAAGTATTTTCTCAATTAATATTTTTTATTTATTTCAAGTAAAACTTTAGTATTCAACCATTCAAAAGGAAATATTACATCTCAAATAGAACTAGTCTAGGAAATATTACATCTCAATTAGAACTAGATGGGTTGGACATAAATCCTGATGAGTCTATGAATATTAATAATTTTGTAGATGTTAAAATCTTTGAGACAACGAGATATATTATGTGGGAATAATCCAAATTGAATGAAATTGCACACATAATTTTATACTATAATACTCTAAGACATGCTCTATACTATATTTGAGGTGACCGAAGTACTAAAAAGATTTATATTATAAAACACCATGTTTGATCATTGCTTTCATGAAGAGGAGAAAATGACAAGAATTTTGAATATATTGAATTAGAGATAGATGTTGAAACACATTTTTAATGAATTTTAGTCAAACTTTCTATGTCCTCATGTTCTTTGATTACTAATGATTCAAAGTAACTACAAATAAGTTATTTAAGATATTGATTTTCAAGATTAAGTGTGTATCCAAAGTCACTCATCTATGACAAATGATTCTCCCATTTACCATGATTAATCGAGGAAACTATTTCTTCAATTTTAATTTTATCATTACTTATTCTAAAACTTTAGTAGTCAAACATTCAAAAGAAAACATTGTCTCAATTAGAAGTAGAACATGGGTACTGACCATAAATAATGATGTATGTATGAATATCCATAATTTATTAAATGTTAAGAACGGTGAGACATTGAGATATATTGAAAAGAAATAATCCAAAAAAATTGCAAAAATCTTAATTTTGACATGCTATGTTGCAAGAGGTTTTCTATCTAATATATTCGAGGAAACAAAAAAAAATGAAGTCATTCATGTATGACCCATATTCTCCCAAATTTAGCATGAATATTCTACTTAACACGGATTATTAAGAAATTCTAAAAATTTAAAAAACAAAATGCATCATAGTAGTTTATATGTAGTTTTATTTCAAAATGTATTTATCACATTTATGCACTCATATTCATGCATATAATTAACTAAAATACAATTAAATAACGTTGTGGCTTGTTGACAAATATGGTATGATTTCAATTTATTTTAAAAATATGAATTTGTAAAAATTTATCATTGGACAATGAATTCAAATTCCTTTATAGTTCGAAAAATTCAAAAACTTAACCCATCTATGTATTTCCTCTAATGATATTGAACAATCCACTTAAAAATGATTATGAATTAAATTATTTTTAAGTAATACAAATTTATTTGCAATGCAATTTTATTTTAACATTACATCCGTCAACACTCATTATGAATTAAATTATTTTTAAGAAATAGAAATTTATTTGCAATGCAATTTTATTTTAACATTACATCCCTCATTTATAGATTCATATTAATGCATATTATAGGCAATTCAAAGTCATTATGCCATATTATTTTAAAATATGTTATACTTGTGATTATAAATAGTAATTGATTTGAGTATACAATTTTATGGAAAGTTTTCGAATGAGAAACCAAATATATTAAATAGTTCAAAAAGTTCAATTGAACCAGCTATGATCCATTTCGTATTAATTTAACATGAATAGTCCACTTAGCATTTACTTTCAATTAAATGATTCTAATTTTTTTGGTAAGAATTGCATCATTTTTTCAAAATTTAAATTTCACTTTTATACACGAGTATTAATGCGTATTATAAGTAATAAAAAATCAACAAATAGGATGTGTTATATTTTATTCACCATGCAATGTTATTAGAAGGAACGATAACTCGAGTTAGATTTCCTTATCAGTGTATTGTATATGATGACAATGTGGTTTTGTTAGATGGAAAGCTAACGTTTGTAAGTTAACATGCATTGGCTTTCGTTCACCTTGCAATGTTGTTATAAGGAACGCTAACTCGAGTTAGATTTCCTTCACGGTGCTATTTATTTGATGACAATCGGGATATGTTAGATGAAAAACTAACATATGAAAGCTAACTCGCGATGCAATGTAATTATGTTTGTGTTAGATGGAAAGTTAGGAAAGCTAGCATCTCTACCTTTTAGCTTTCCTACAGTCAAAGTTACAAGAATATAATCTAGAGGTGGCTTTCATTCAGTGTGCAATGTTCTTGAATTTTTTCGTTTATTTTCAAAAACAATGTCCAG